>WBMZ01001348.1:0-69259 GCA_013400975.1 Atrichornis clamosus
CGGAGCCGGTGGGTGCCCAGCCCGGCGGCGCTCGGAGCCAGCCCGGCGCGGGCACCCGCCGGCAGCGATGCCGCTCGCCCAGCTGGCCGAGCCCTGGCCCGACATGGAGCTGGTGCATCTGGACACGGAGGTGAGCGGGCACTGCCGGGGGGGCTCCGGGCGGGGGGCTCCGCTGAACAAAGGAGCGCCCGGCGGGACCCCGCGGAGCGGGGGCTGCGATGCCGCCCGCCCCGAGCCGCTTCCTGGGGAGAGGGAGCGCGGCCGGACGGCGCCCAGCGCTGCCGGGGCCGCTCCGGAGCCGCTCCGGGGCTCGGTTTGTGCGCCCGGGGCTCGGCGTGTGCGCCCGGGGCTGTGGCCGGGGCACCGGGGGGCTGCCGGGCTCGCTGCTGCCCGTGCCGG
The DNA here is from genome assembly GCA_013400975.1 of Atrichornis clamosus. Lineage (NCBI taxonomy): Eukaryota > Metazoa > Chordata > Aves > Passeriformes > Menuridae > Atrichornis > Atrichornis clamosus. Next base: position 400 of record WBMZ01001348.1, read on the forward strand.
CTGCGGTCGTTCGGGAAGCGCAGGCAGCGCTCCCAAATCTCCCGGGCACAGAGGAAAGCGGACCCCGCTGAAGGCCCAGGGAATAAATATCTCAGTTTTGGGGGTTTTCTCCCTCGCACTCCCAGCGCCGGCTGCTCGCATAGGCCTGCGCTGCCAACTCTGATCACGGTCCTGTGTCACTTTGCTGGACGTCTGCTCTTCTTTCCCGCTTGGCTCTTTTCCTCCTCGTTAAGACCCCCGAGCCAGATGTGCAGGATGGGGCTCAGCCCCTGTCCACATCTGCAGGCTGGCACCACAGCCATTTAGGAAGGAAGGGACAGCTTGCAGCAGTTGTCACCCACCGCAGAGCAGCCGGCTGAGGCACCGTGCTCTGGCACTCTTTAGTTAAACATCCTCTCACCCAGATTGGAACTAGCAGCTCTCCTGGAGAAACCAGAGGGAAGGTGGGGATTTTCTCCCAGGTGTTTCACAGATCTTGGTGCTTTCCCGTTGTTCTGTCTGGATTTGATGCTGTCACACTCCTTTATCATACTTGGGGATGTTGTGATGGTTAATTGGTCAGATTTGCCTGTTCCTACTTAAAATTGTGTCTTGAGAAGTCTCTGCTTTGAGCAGAGGCAAGTGTTTCACCCCCACTGCAGGAATTCAGGGAGGTGTGCTGGCCATCGGAGGTGAGGTTTCCTAATTTTCATCGGCACAGCTTCCTCTGGAGCTCCCCCGTGCAGGTGGGGAGGGTCTGCCTGGGCCAAACCCTGGCACGAAGGTGCGGGTGAGTGAAGAGCATCTGCTCTTAAACATCGCTGGAGTCACGAGGATGAGTTTGTGCTCCAAGGTGGGAGAGGAGGGAAGCCCTGCCGCAGTGTCCGAATCATGTCATGCCCCAGAGCCAGGGCGGAGGTTATTGCTGGGAGACAGGACTTTTTATTTGTGGTTTCTTCCTAAGAAGGGAGATACCTGAAAAGCCAGAAAACGCCACTAGATTCATAATGGGAGGAAACTAATGCCGGTGCCCAGGGCGGTGGATGCCGTGGGCGAGACTTCATTCAGTCCCTAATCCCGGCTCTCCCAGGTGCCGGCGGGCGCTGTGTCAGCACCACGGGATCGCTTCCGAGCGGAAATGACCGGGGGGTCCGGGGTGTTTGTCAGCCCGAGTCAGCCGCGGGCTCAGGGCAGCAGCAGGCACTGTTTTCCTCATGGCATTAGTAACGGGTGTGTTAATTGTAAACTGAAACTGGAGAGAGCCTCTGGCTCTCCCCTTCCCCCATCTCACCTTGGCCAGAGCTCTGAGTCAGGGTCAGGCCCCACGTGCAGGTGGGATTTCAGCAGATCAGGCTTTTTGTATCTCAGGATCTCAAGTGGGACATTAGCAATTTGTCTCCCTTCAGTTTAAGATGATAAGTACACACTCTTGATTCCAGCGAGGAAAATAATTCAGGTGTTCTTCACTTCCACACCTGGGTCAGACGTTAGAGACTTCTCTGAGGTCCAGCAGCAGAGAGGGAATGGGGCTTGGGAGGAGTTTTGCACTTTGAGGCTAAAATCGCCAAGGGCAGGGGCCCAAGGGGGAAGTTTTCACCACTCCTGGGAGAGGTGGCACCACTGAGAAAGCGAGGAGACTTTTCTGGAACACTAGTTACGTAAATTGCCCTGGGATCGCTGCCATCCAGGTTAGAAACCGGCTTCCTCCGACCTTTGCTTTCTGAGTCATGGAGCAGAGGTGCTGTCACTGTGCTGGTGGAGGCATCAGTCCTATTGTTGAGGGATTTGGGGTTTTTCCACTGTATTCCAGGGGAATTGGCCGTCTGGTGCCCCTTGTCCTGGCCCACCGGAGCCCAGCTGTGCGTGGGAGTGGGTGGCAGAGGGAGCTTGAACTGATCCCTGGCAGGAGCCAAGTCCCTCTGTCCTGGAGGCTGAGCTTTGTAATCATTTTCCTTCTTTTTTTTTTCCCCGCCATTCTCTCTTCTGCTTATTGTATTCTGAATATTGCTTAGGTAGTACAAAAACCTGGCTGGGGCTGAGTAAAAGCACTGGAGAATGGACTTGAGTGACACAGAAATCCTTCCCTGTGAGGGTGGGGAGGCCCTGGCACAGGTTGCCCAGAGAAGCTGTGGCTGCCCCATCCCTGGAAGTGTCCAAGGCCGGGTTGGATGGGGCTTGGAGCACCCTGGGATAGTGGAAGGTGTCCCTGTGCATAGCAGGGAGTGAGATGAGATGGGCTTTAATGTCCTGTCCGACCCAAACCATCCTGTGATTCCATGATTCCATGACTTCATCCCCATAGTGATGGATCTGTCATCAGGGCTCCGCTTTGCTTTAAATTCTTGTTTCATTACACAAACCTACAACAACGCAGCTGACGTGGGATTACGCCAAACTCAACCACTTCAAGCTAATTATTTTTGCCTGTCTATATGTATCACCCTTTATTGAGCAGGAGGTTCTCATGAATAACTCTTTTCTCAAGCATTGTAGCTGAACAATGCAAAAACTATGATCAAAAGACAAGGGAGGCAGCTGAGTGATTGTCATCTCTGATATGCCTTGTGCAGACACTCCTCTGTTTGGGCTACAAGAGTTCTTTTGGAGATCTCTATTTCTGTAGAGTTATTTCCTTTCTCTGAACTGCAAGATCCATAAATTCCACTTAATGACAATAATTTTAAAATGCTTCGTTCTTGTGTCAAACTAGCAGAAGCTCTGGGGCGAGGGGTTTCTTCCCCTGCTCCCTCCTGCCTGAGTGTTTCATGGTTCATCAGAGCTGGGTAAGGGAGCATCTCGGGGTACCTGGTACTCCCGTGGTGTTTTGGGCATCTCAAAAGGGACTACTCAAAACTTAAGGATCCAGAAACAGCAGCAGGCTGCTTTTCCAGGCAGAGCTGTCGATAACGTGGGATGGCTTATGCTGGTGGTGTAACCACAGAGCAGGACTGGGCACCATCCCCTCAGTCCTGCCAGGATGCCACTCGTCCTGGTTTCACATCTGAGCACACTGGCCTGGTCTGCAAATTGCTCCCTGTGCTGCGGATTATGTGGAATTAAAAGGATTTAAAGTGCAAGATGTCCTAAGATAAATATCTCCCAAGTTCAGCCAGGCTGGCGGTTGCGTAACTGAACGCACTTGTTTTCCAGGATACTTTTCCGTGTGCTGCGAGGGAACCTCATCGGGCGTGTGCTCAGGAGGGCTCTGGTGTCAGCCCTGGGCAGCTGGAGCGGTCACTGGCCCAGAGGTGCCCTCGCTGCCGGGCTGCTGCTCCACGTGCCCACCAGATTAGCTCTGTAATCCCCGCTTCCGCTCGCCCCGCAGCAGGGCAGGCTGCAAAGCTGCAAGGACAGGCTGCTGGCCCCACTGAGGATCATGGCACTGCCTTCTCAGTAGCCCAGGCCCTGCTCTGACACAGCCTGGATGAGCTCCTCAGTGCCCCGGGCACCCAAGGCTGAGCCTCCCTCCAGCAGTAGATGTTGTCTGGTTGCTGCCCACAGGAGATCTTTGGGGTTCTCTTGGAATGGGACATTTGGGAGGCTCCTTTCCAGCCCCAGTGTGCTGTGAGAGGGCACCTGCACCTGCTGCCCCGCTGTGTGTGGTGTGCAGGGGCAGGGCAGGAGTGAAGGATTTTCAAGAGTCAAATGTCAAACCAGAAACCCACAAACGATTTCAGCTCTACTCACAACGCACTGAGGGGCCGTATTTTATCTCGGGAGGTGGTGAGTCTGTAGCTGTGTGTTTCCAACTGGAACTCTTACAAATGGCTCTCCAATTCCATATGAGGGAACAAGGACTGGTTTTGCTCTGGGGTAGAAGAAAAGCTCTTGGCTCTAAACACTGCAGTTCCCTGCTCACACATCTGACTTATGTCAGCCTGAGAAAGCGACTGTTTCATCAGGAGCTCCATCCCTCCACGAACCCAGACCTACATGCCCAGGAAACCTCCCTGGCATGGACACTGTTCTCTTTCTTTCCCCATCCCTTCCATCCCCAGGTGGGATGGATTTCTGTCAGCAGCAGGGTGTAGGACAAGGCTTCCTCAGAGTGGGGAGCTGATGAAACTCAGCACTCAAGTCTGGTGGCTCTGGAGGTATCACCCAGTGTCTCCCAGCTCACCCTCGAGGCTGAAGGGTTGGACAGCCCCTGCATCAGCTCACCCCTCTCCTGACACGAGCCTTGTGGATCTCCAGACCATGAGCCAGGCACTGCTTCCCTCTGTCCAACATGGAAATTCTGCTTCTTAAGCTGTTTTAGACAAAACCAGCCCTCCCCGAGCTGTGGTTTGGATTAGCAGCCAGTTAGGAATTGTTGTTGGGTGACAGCTGAGCCAGTAAACATCAGCCTGTTTCCAAGTCTGGTTATCTGGAGCGCCGTGTCTCCCCTGCGTTGTGGGGGCTGTTCATAAACACAAAATCTTACTTCACTGCTCAGCTATTCTTTGTGCTAATGGCACCAGGAGCTCCGTGTAAACATCAGGACAACATTCCTCTGGGAGAACTTGGCGTGCATGGTGCTGCTGGTGCTTTTTTCAGGCATTGGCTGAAAACACTTTGGAACTTAAAGTTAAGTTGGAACTAAGGTGAGTGGTGGAGCTCAGAGTGGGTCCATAGAGATGTAAATATTGCAGGGCCAGTGTCAGGCTGGGGTCCCCTCAGCTGCTGTGTGGTGCTCCACGTTCTGGGACTGAGCTGTTCTGGGAGGCAGCACCAGTTGGGAGTGAGTGGAGAGACCTAAATATGGAATTATATGGAAACTCTGGATTATTGTCTGTGGGTTTGTGCTTAGATTGTGCTTATACTTAGCTTTTACACCTGTTGTTGTGAGCTAGCCATGAGCAGGGCACCGAGCAATGGAAATCCATCCATGTAAAACCCTGTGGGAAGCAGGAGGGTGAACCTGGGAGAACCCAGTGAATGTTGTACAAAGTGAGTGCAGCATTAGAGGGAGGTTTTCCCAGCGTCCCCAAAGCTCTGCCAAGATCAGCAATTTTAAGTTTTGCTTTATATTAAAAAGCAGTGAATTAAATTTGGCCCAAGGGGGAGAAGGGGACAGTGAAGTCAGGTTGATCATACCAGTGGATCATTGCTTCTCCAGGAAAGGAGTTGGCTTTGTTTCTGTCAGTTCCTGAAAGGCTCTAGAACCCAGTCATTCCACTGAGAATCTGAGGCTCAAATCCGTTGGCACTGCAGCTCTTCACTTGAGCCATAACCTCTAAAAAGGAGTGAACAAACTGGCCTTGTTCTTCCAGGGAAGGAGAGGACTTCCATGATTTTTGGAGCCTGAGACTGCGGTGCAAACAGATGTCAAAGCAAAGTCTTCTTGCCCTTGCTTTTCCCCACAGTCTGCAGAAAAACCTCCTGTACGTGCTTACCCTGCTCCGAGTATCCGTGTCCTGCTGAAATCCCACCCTCCGCCGCTGCCCCCTGCGCTGCGCGCTGAGCCCGCTCCGCGCCCGCCCCGGCGCCGGGGGTGCCCGGCTGGTGCCACCCGGGTCGCCCGCTGTGCCTTTGCACGGAGCTGGCCCCGGAGCCAGGCGGGTGGGGCAGGTTTCCTGCAGCGAGTCAGCTGCGATAGGGTAATAAATAACTGATAAATGTTCCCGTTAAAGGCGGTGTCACGGCACAATGGCTGCTAACCGCGCTCTGCTGCCCCGGCTTCAGCAAGGCTCCCTGCCTGCTGCTTCCAGGAATGCCAGGGGAACAGCCCCAGGGTGGCTGCAGGAGGGGTGGGATGGAGCCTTGTGCCGGAGGGGGGGGAACCTGCACCCCAGGGACCCACACTGGTGCTATTTGCCCCACAAGCAATATGTGGTGTGTAAGGAGCCCTAATTTCATTTGGGGGAAGTGTGGAGAGGCTCTCTGGACAAGAGACTTCCTTTTAAATGACTTAAAAGACAAGAGTCTGGTGTATGGGGGGAAGGTTTAACCACCTTGTACCACGCCCAGAGTGCCACCCTGCCCCGTTTGCCCCTCGTGAAGGGTCCCAAAGCCACCAGCCTTGGTGGGGCACATGAGGAGCAATCCCATGCCTGGTGTGTGCTAACAGCAGCTTCTCTTCCTTTGCAGAACGGGCAGGCAGCTCCAGAAGAAGGTGGGAATCCTCCATCCAAGGTAAAAATGCTCCGGGGTCAGGTCTCTGAGCCCCTCCGAGCGTGGGGGGTGTGAGCTGGCTCGGGCAGCAGGATGGGGAGGGTTATTTTTAAACCCTGTAAAGCTGCTGCTGTAAATCTGGAGGAGTGCACGTGGGAGTGCAAGGGACTGGAGATGGGGAAGAGGAAAGATAAACCCCCTGTCTTCCTGTCCCTTTGGTCATCCAAACATGCCTGGAAGGTTTTCCAAGGGGCCACCTCGGTCCAGCACACAGGAGCTGGGCTGGGGGCCGTAGCCAAGAGTGAGAACCCCTGGGGTGTTTCGGTGCTGTGTTTATGCCTTTCTCTGTGTTGTGATCTTGCCAGATGGGATGAGAAGTACAAGAGTATTTGATGGTTTTGGCACAGCAGCCCTTGCTGAGTGTCTGGTATCTGTTTATTCTCTTGCCTTGGTGGGGCTGGGAGAAGCTCCTCTTGTGCCAAGTTGCCCTCTGCATCCCCATGAACATCAGCTGGGAATGACAGAAGGAACTGAGCTGCTGTCTTCCATGTTTTGGGCAGGGATCTAAACCTGCTGCTCCTTCCTGAGACACCTGAAGCTCCTCCTGCCCCACACATGAGCAGCGTGGTGTTGAAGGACTTGACTTCCCTGATGTGAGCCCTCCCCAGGTACAGGACCGAGCACGATGTGTCACTGTGGGTATTTCCTGACTGTGCCCATTCCTCTGTCCTGCACGCACTGCAGAGCAGAAGAGCCATGTCAGTACCGTGAAATCCTAATCCCTTCAGGATTTCCTTTTCTGACACATCCGTGCTCTGACCGTGGAGAATGACACAACACGTTGGATTTGCCCCGGGCGACCTTCCCCAGCGAGTTGTCAGGAGCTTGTCGTGCTCTGTACCCTCAGCAATGGCCCTGGGGCAGCTTCTCTCTCTGAATCATCAGTCCTGCTAAGGGCTCTGGGGGCTTGTTGGGTTGTTTTTCCAGCTGGTTGCATCGTAGTTTTAGTAAAAGACATTTAAACCTAGAAACCAATTGTCTACATTTCAACCAGTTCTTTTCCCTGGAACTTTTGTGGATTTCTGGCAGTGCCAGTGCATCTCACCTGCCTGTTCTGCCTTCCTGTCCCACTCGCTGGCCTGGCACTTTTCCAGTGGCCTGCAAAGAAATCTGGCGTGGGTCAGATGAATTCAGGTCAATGAAACTTGCATTTGCCTCCCCTGAGAACAGTGGGGTTATGGTTCTTCACTGTGCCTGCATCTCTGGCATGGGGAAAAAGGGAATCTGTGTCTTCTGGTTGGATTCCAGCTGGGTTTCGAAGACTGGAGACTTTGCCTCTTTCATCTTCAAACACTTGGCTAAACTGCCCTTCCCTAAAGGCTGCTGAAGGATGTTGCTTTAAAAATCCTTGAAGATTTTTTCTTTCTTTGAAGGACATCACTGAGACAAACCCTGTCTGATTCCATCTGTAGGTGCTGCCCCACAGAAAGATCATGAGATAGAGGCCAGAAAGCACTTGAGGTTCCCTTTGCTGCTCTGTGTCTGTGGGACAGGGACGTGCAGTCCAAGCTGGAGCAGAGCAGTGGGCAGCTTGTCCAACAGCCCACAGCAGGGAAGCCACAGGAGCCCTGTGCTGCTGCAGGTGTCCTGCTTTCCACTTCTCCGAGGCACCGTGGCCAAAAGGCCTGTGAGCAGTGTCTGACAATCCCATTTTGGGTAACTTTTGAACATCCAGGGCCCTGCTACGAGCTCCTGAAATAACCCCAGTGGCATTTTCCAAGTTTGTACAAGGTATGTTTGCTACCAGCACAGATGAAATCCCTCCTGTAAACACATACCTTCAGCTTGAGGGCAGACTCTGCCCTGAGGTGCTGCAGATGGGGGAGCAGGCAGCACCCAGAATATCTGTGTTTCTCAGTTCTCTTTGTGGTTAGACATCAGCAGCAGCTCCTGGCTCTGGCTCTATGTCCACAGGAGAAATGAGTGGCCGTCACCATCTGAGGTGACTATTCTCAAGTTGAAGGTTGCTCAGGCTCCCTCCCACACCCTTCTGTGCTGTGTGTGGAGAGCTGGAAGGGGAAGAGGCACCTTTATTCCAGGTCTGTACTATCCTTTTGCAGCTCATTCTGTGATCTCTTCTAAAAATAACCTGAAGCGGCGACAGCGGCGATTACTCAACGCCCACGCAGCACTGTCCCCCCCGTCCCTGTCAGCAGGATGCTGCCTGAAATACAGTTATTTGCCTGGGCAATAACCAAAGACACTCTGCAAAGGAGGAAATCCAGGAGTTCCTCAAAAGAGTTGGGAACTTCGCAGCTGGTGGTGTGAGGTTGATGGAGTCTGATGCCTCCGTCGTCATCTCACCTGAAGCACAAGGCAATGGTCACTGCAGGGGTGGCAAGGGGGTGTTTGGGGCCAGGCTGGCCCTGTTCTGGCACTTTCTTGCTGCTTTTGGAGCTCCAACTCAGCTTCCTACCAAGGACAGCTGGTGCATTTCACAACTTCCTGTGCTTTCCACCTTTCAAGAACACTCGTGGTGCACAAGTCCCTGCAAGCCCCGTCCCTTGGTGTGTTTGCTTTGGGAATGTCTGCAAGATCCTTGTGCTGGTTTGGGCTGGGGAAGAATTAATTTTCTTCACAGTGGATGGTGTAGGGCTGTATTTTGAATTTGCAGTGAAAGCAGGGTTGATCGTGGCCACATCCCTAAACCCAGGTTGCTAATCCAGTGCTACAGGAACAGAGCCTTTGGCAAAGATAGGTACAAGGATGGAGTTTTTTCTCATCCTCTTTGCTGGTCATGGCTGAAAGCTGCTGTGGGTGCAGAACCTCGTTCTCTCCTGTGTTCTCCAAAGTTTAATTGCCAGGTTGGGTGAAATTGGTCCTTGTTCAGCTGGGGAACAGCAGCTGAATTCAGTGGGAAAATGGAACCTCTCATAATTGGGGTTTTTCAGCCTGCTCTGCAGCCAGCTTGGCTGAGGGGTGAGCCTGTGCTCCCTGAAGGTGCCAAGCATGAGGAGTTATACATGGAAGTACAACACCCAATTAGTGAAATCACTTCATCATGAAAAGCAGAGGAGTGGAATTGCAGTGCTGAGTGAGCCCACACTCTCTGGGGAACGCTGTGAAGGCTGGGGGTGCTGATCAGCTTGTTCTTGGGTGATAATCACAGAGCACAGTGAGACTGGGGAAGGCAATAACTGAACTCTTCCAGCTCTGCACCATAAAAGAGACCTTTGAGACCAGAGCAAAGGCTGTGCTCTGCCACAGACACCAGGCAGGCGTGCCCCAGGCTGAGCCTGGCTGTGGGAATGCAGGAGAGGGAGAGATGAGGCTTTTTCCCAGGTCTGTGTGGCTCCTGTTGGCTTATCCTTGTGTCCTGAGCAGGTAAAGCTTGCAGAAAGGTCCTTCCCTGCAGTGTCTTGCACGGGCATGAAGGAATCCTGGGCATGGACACCTCTGGCCAGTGAAATACCTGCACCACCAGCACTGACAGCAGTGTGTGCTGTTGTGGGTGAAACTCCCACTGTAACGCTCTGTGGATGACCAGGTACAGTTCAGTCACAGCTCTGAGCTGGAATTCTTTGGGAGGAGCCAGAGGAAGCAGGTTTGTAGCCATCCATCCGTGATCTCCCTGTGCCAGCCTCCTCCGTGGCTCAAGAGCAGTCACTGCTGTTGGAAATCAGGCAAGATTTTGGCTTTGTTACACAATTCCTGCACCTGCTGAGGCACCTGCAAACTGGATGTAGCTGGAGCTGCAGGCTGGGGAGGAATCCTGCTCTGACCTCTAGTCATGAACTGGGAATTCTTCATCTCCAGTGGGATGCAAGAGGGAGGCTTTGTGGAGCTCCATCGGTGCCCGCTCGTCGCTCTGCTTTCTGTGAACACCTCTCTCCTCCTCCCAGGCTTTGTGCTGCCCATCCTGCTGCAGGCAGGGCATCCCCTGACCTTGTCCTGCCTTCTCTGCAGTGGGAGCTCAGAGGAGGAACTGGAAGCACCTTCTCTTCACAGTGAGGGAGGAAGAAAAGGGTCACCCAAGACCTGCTGGCACCAAAGGGCAAGTCACAGAATCCTGGAATCACAGAATAGTTTGGGTTGAAAAGGACCTTAAAGACCATTTCATTTCATTTCATCCCCTGCCATGGACAGGGACACCTTTGACTATCCCAGGTTAGTCCAAGCCCTGTCCAACCTGTCCTCTGGGTCCAGCAAGGGTCCAGGTGAGGGAGGGCTCTCGGGCCAGCACTGCCCATGAGCTCCAGGCTGAGAGTGAGACAGGCCACACGTGCAGTGGTGATCCCTGGCAGTACTGGACACCACTAATCACAGCCTCTTAACATCAAGGGTTTCAAAACAAACAAGTGACTGCTCAGCTCTGTGCATGTTTGCACAGCTGCTGCTGGTTCCTCCAAGGCCTGGAAGGCTGTGCAGCTGTGGGAAGGGGCAGGGACCTCAGCAAATCCCTCCTCAGCCCACCGCCCCTCTCCTGCAGCTCCCAGCCAAGAGTGCTCTGGCCAGACTGGTCCCCCATGGCTGGGCAGGACTTCTCCAGGGTGGTGTGGTGTGGTGCTGCCTGAAAATCTGCCTTTCCCTGGCCCTGCAGGGGCTGGGCTGCAGCTGTGGCCACTCTCTCAACGTTTGGCTTTTCCAGGCTGTCAGTGGTAAAGCTCCAAGTTCAAACTGGCTGCTCAGTCTTGTCAGCTGAAGGAATCAAGCGGGTTTGTGCTGCAGCAGTGCCTGACAGCTGCCTGGGCTGTTCCTGGCAGAGCCTTTGCTCTCTGTCCTTGGCGAACAGCAGCTTCTGAGCTCTTAAAAAACACAAATAAATGCCTGTTTGAGGAGCAGAGTCTCTGATGAGCTGCAGACTCTAATGAATAATTGAAGAGGGGTCAGTTTACAGGACTTGCACACGAGGAATGCGGCAGAGTCTGCTCCAGCAGCCCTCCCACATGGTCCCCAACCCATCCAAACTGCTCTGGTTTCTTCTCTTCTATTTCCATCCCCCTGGTGAGTTCAGAGAAGCTGCCTCATGTTCTGTTTCCAGAAAGCCTCTTTTGTTGAAGGAAGAAAACCCCCCAACCTGAAAATCTGTTACTGTGTGTTGTACTGTGTGTCATCCCTCTGCCTGTCGGAGTGAAAGGAGTGCATGGTCCTGCAGGGAAGTGAGGGATCCTCCTGCCAGCCCCTCCTGGCAGCCCGAGCTGGAGAGAAGAGGGCATGGGATTGCTGAAGTTGAGTTCTCTGTGGATCCAGGAGGCAGCGTGAGCAAGGTCAGAGCTCGGCCAGCGCTTCCCCAGAGGAGTCACGGGTTCCTCTCTCAGACTGAGGGAAAGGGAGATGGAACGGGAATGGGGCAGTGGCAGCTCCCTGTGTGCCACGGACAGCACTGAGGGCTGGCACTGGAGAGGACCCCAAGGAACTCATTCACGTTTGGTTTTCGAGGGGTCAGAGTGGGTTTGTGTCACTGGATCACCCCACCCCAGGAACTGGGAGCTTGGAGTGCCCTTGGCTGGGTTTGCTGGGGGTCACTGGCCCCTGGCTGGCTGAGATGCTGGTCAGGACTCTCCCTGCACACACAGGAACTCTGCCTGAAGCTCCTGCAGCTTTCCAAGCCTCAGCTTTATTTGGAAGTGAAGCCCAGTTTGGACACAGCAGTAAATTCCTCCCATAGCCCCAAGTGAAGCTGCAGTAGCTGTTTTCCCTCTGGTTGCACTGTGCTGCCTGCCAGGGCCATCCAGGGAGGGTAGTCCCAGCTATCTAAGAATTCCTGCCTTGCCTGCAGCCCTTTTCCTTCGCCCTTAGGAAAACCCCTCGCTGTGTGCCTGGGGCAGCCTCCCAGCAGTGGGAGCAGAGGCATCGCAGCAGCTCCTGCTGATCTCTTTGCTCTGAGGCAGGAAGGGTTTCCCAACTGCAGCCTGAAATCCAGGTCCTTCCCTCGCCCGTCCTGGAGTGCACAGCTGGGAAACGTCACCCACCCCTTTGGATATGGAAAATGAGGGCGTTTATCCCTCGTTTGTACTTGAAACCCCGTCTGGGCAGAGCTCTGGGAACGCCGAGGGGACTGAGGACACTCTGTGCTCCCGAGACGTGGCCATATCGATCTCCTGCTGTCAGAGAGGTGCATTTAACTGCACAGCCTGGGCTGGCCTGGATAGGGATTGGGAATGTGCCTTGTCTGCCTTCAGAGAGGGAGCTGATGGCTCTGCACCAGGCAGAGAACACCAGCACTGGGGTCAGTGGTCATCTTTGGGGTCCAGGAGGGGACCCCTGGGGTCTCCACATGGAGGGAGTGAGGAGGAACAAGCTCCTTAAGATAGCATGTTAGGGGAAGAGGCCAAGCCACGGTGTTCCCGGTGCTGAGGGGGCCTGTGATGTTTGGGAAGTGACCTCCACGTTGTGGTCCCGTCCCTGGCACCCGGAGCAGCTGAGCCGTGGAGGGGGTGGCTGCTGGCTGCATCCGTGGGTTTTACAAACATCAAATGACAAAACTGTACTTTGCTCCTCGTCCTGTGAGCTCTCCCCGGGGTGTTGGTAACACCCAGCTCGGGGTGTGTTCTGGACGGGTTTTTTTGCTTTTAACCCTGCTGCAGTTCACAGCCCCCACCCAAACGTGACAATGGCTTTTCTCTCAGCTGTCCCACGTGTGTCCTTCCAGAGCTGGGAGGAGAGCCCGGCTCTCCCAGCCTGCACAGACCGGCCCCTGGCAGGTACCAAGGAAAGACTTTTCCAGGTCCTGAGATCACTTTTTTGTGTGCCCTGCAAGGAGAGAGCCGTGGGCAGCCTGTGTGCTGTGGGAGGAGGGTGGAATTCCGGCGTTCCTGCGATACAGAATAGTTTCCACATCCCACAATAACTCCAAGGGCAGCAAACAAGGCTTGGTCCTTGTTGTGCTCTATTTTATAATTCAGTTAGAAAGAGTTTTCATCTTTTCTCCCCAAAGTAGCAGCATGGCATCATCCCCTGATGGCAGGTGGTGCTTTACTGCTGCTGCCTAAGAGTGAGATTCTGCATTTGGAACAGCCTGGGATGGGGTCTCCTGGTTTTATCACCATCAAAGCACGAGCTGATTGGAATTTGCTGAGAGCAGACCTTTCCTCCTTGCAGGGAAGTGTGTGTGCAGGAAGGGGAGGCTGTGTCCTTTGCTCTTTTGAACTGGGGGCTGATTTGCTCTGTAGAAGCTGCAGAACTGAGTAGTTCCTTATCTCCCGGCTGTGAAAGTGTCTCATTTCACTGGGTGCAGAGTCCTGCTGGCTCCCGGTGCTCCTCTCCCAGCTCTGGGACAGGGGCAGCAGCACCGGAGCCATCAGGAAGTCTCTATGGGGTTTGGGAACATCTTTTGCCTGAGCTTGTATCTTTAGCCCAAACAGCTCATTGTCAGCTGATCCCGGCCAGTTGTGGCTTGTAGTGCCTGGAAGGGGTGGAGAAATTGTTTGGTTTTTTGGTTTTTTTAAAGAAACTTCCAGGATCTGCTGCCAACACAGCCCTGGAGAGAGCCAGGAGCAGGAGGAGCCTGGGGAGTGTGAGGGGGGAGCCTGTGCTGGAGTCTCTCTGCTCTCCCCATCCCAAAACCGACCTGAGCCCTCTGACATAAATCTGATATTTTGGGTTCCCTGGTGAAACGAGTTGGTTAAAAACTGAGCAGATCAAAAAGGACGTTGTGAAGCACAGGGACAGGGGCTCAGCTGTGTGAGCCACCATCTCCCTTTTTCAGCCTCAGGCTTTGCATGACAAAATCCCTCATCCCTTAATAATTTCCAAGATTCCCCTGTTTTAGGGGTGCTGGATCTTCCCAGAGGGGTGTTTATGACGTGGATCCTTTGGGCTCCCCCCATCCTGTTTCAAATGAGAAGCACATTTTGGGCATTGAAGGTGCTCCGAGTGCCACCTGCTGGAATGTGCTCGAGGGGTGTCAGGGTGGCACTGCCTGTCCCAGGGCTGCACACACAGATCTGCCCCTCAGCCCCATCTTTGCTGTGATAACTTTACATCTCCCTGGGAGGGTGGGGACGCCCTGGCACAGGGTGCCCAGAGAAGCTGTGGCTGCCCCATCCCTGGCAGTGTCCAAGGCCAGGTTGGACGGGGCTTGGAGCACCCTGGGATAGTGGGAGGTGTCCCTGCCCATGGGATGAGCTTTAAGGTCTGTCCAACCCAAATCATTTTAGGATTCTGTCTGTGGCCTCCAGGATTTTGCTGTTTCCTCCCTGTGGCAGCTCCATCCACCTCCAAGGGGATGGGGGTCACTGTGTGACACAAGAGAAGGGAATGTGCTGCTGAGAGAAGGGCCAGGGAAATAAATAAGGGTGGAATTGCTCCATCTAAACACCAAACAGGGTAAAACTCTGCTGTCTTGGTCTGAGTGTTCCCTTTTTAGGGATTTGCCTGTAGCCCCTGTTGTGGGGAGCCAGGATCACTGGAGCAGCAGCAAATCCTTCCCAAGAGTCACCAGTTAACTTTACATTACAACTTTACACTATTTGGCTGCCCCTGTGAGTGGGGAGGAATTGCCCCAGGAGGATGGCAGAGTGCTGCCAGGATGCTTTGGTTTTCAGCCATGTGGGGGAGGCTCCTGGTGTTTTCCATGCCAGGATGGAGTTGGTCATTCCCCTCTCCCATGTAAGGGTTGGGGCATGAGGGCTTTGGTGGTTGGGGAATTTGAGGCTTTCAGGACACCACGTTACCCCTGGCTGGGCAGAGGCCTGACTGTGTCCCCTGGGCTTCTTCTCCCTCCCTCGTGTTTGGTTGGTTTTGTTTTTCAGAGGACCGGTGACACAGTCCTTGGGGATGGTGCAGGGTGGAACGTGCAGCCCTGTTCCCTCTCAGTAATCCCTTCCTGCAAACCTCCTGCCAGGAATCCGCCCCCGTCCTCATCCACTCTTTGGGAAGCACCCGCCATGCCCGGTGTTCCTGAGCTCTGTTTGCAGCACTGACTTTGTCCAGGGCTTCCACCTTCAAAGCCACCCTGTGGTGCCTCTTCCTCCTCGGGCCTCAGGGTCCCCAAGGCTTTTGTCTGTCAGCAGTGCCCTTGTTCAGTGTGAGTTAAAGCACTAAGGAAGCCCTTCTGCCTCCCTGCAGATCCTCCTGGATTGCTCCAAGAATCTCCCTCTTTTTTTAAGAGTCTGTGGCCCCCAGGATTTCCAGTGTCCTGTTTCCCTTCTGCTGCTGCTGATTCTCTGATGTCTCACAGGGGCAAGGTCTCACCTCTTCCCTCCATCTGCTGCCTGCTTTTATAAAACCCCCAGGACTGAATTCTGCAGCTTTTCCAGCTCTGAGTGTGGCTGGAAGTGGCTGAGGAGCCCAAGTGAAAGCTCTCGTGTCTTTTCTCCCTGGTCTTGTCCAGCTGTGGGCATGCACACACTGAGCAAAGGTAACTCTTATAAAATGCAGAAAACCAGTGGTCAGACCCTCCTGTGAGCAGGCAGTCCTGGATTGTGATGCTTGGGATGATGCTGGAGTGGGAAAAGCAGAGCCCAGGAGGTTTCATGTCTGGGAGGGAGGGCAGCTGGACGGCCCAGGGAGCCTGGACTGGGAGCAAACCTGCTGGAACTTGTGCAGGAGAGCAGGACGGAGCCTCCTCTTGGGCAGAGAGGACTTTTACTTTGCTTGAGGTTTCAAATTATTGGGTTTTTTCTTTAACTGTGTATGAGGTGTGTGTAAAACTGAGAGATGGCCTTGGTGTTTAATCCTTGAAGATAGCCTTGATGCTGCAGTGCCTGCTGGATTAGTTCAAGTGGAGCTCTCAAATTCTCCCAGGTGGCTTTTTAAAATTATTATTATTTTTGGCAATGGAATGAAATTGGTGTGATCTCACAAAATGTTCTGCTTGGTTGGACTTGTGTTTTCAGCTTACCTGGCTGTGGCTGTCCCCAGTCTGTGGCAGTGC
Organism: Atrichornis clamosus; assembly: GCA_013400975.1. Taxonomy (NCBI): domain Eukaryota; kingdom Metazoa; phylum Chordata; class Aves; order Passeriformes; family Menuridae; genus Atrichornis; species Atrichornis clamosus. Next base: position 16,349 of record WBMZ01001348.1, read on the forward strand.
TGACGTGGTGACAGCTCTGTGTGAGCAGCTCAGGTACCTGTGACACTCTCAGCTCCAGGAGGTCCTGGAGCAGCTTCAGAGGTGTCTCCCCAAGGGCAGTCTTCCTGTGGGGACAGCTGGCATCAGGCACTGCTTTCCTGGAAGTTGGTGGAAGGCAACAAAGCGAGTTCAAAGCTGCAGCTGCTGCTCTGACCCTCCCCACATCTCCCTGCTGTGGGCAGCGCTTCCCCCTCCCCGTGTCAAAGTGACTCAGCCCAGGCACTGCTTCCCTGTCCCTGTCCCTGTCCCTGTCCCTGTCCCATCCCTCTGAACAGACCCAGCCGTGCTCCGTTCAGACACAGCTGAACCCTTCACTTCCCAGCCTGTGGACAGAGTCCCACGGGATTTCTCAGGCTGGGGGCTCCCAGGAGCGCTGAAGAGGATCCACCACAGAAGTGCAGTTGTAAGTACAAGGCTCTGGCCAATTCTTTGGTTGCAAATGAGGCCAAGGGCCAGCCCTGCCCAGAAAAGGCCTTTGCAGGAGGGCAGGCAGCAGCTGGGGAGGTTTTTTCGCTTTGTTTGTTCCTCTTTTTGAGAACCACCACTTGAAAAAAAAGTTCCAGACAGAGCAGCCTTTGCTCTCCATAGACATCAGCCTGGCTTCCCCTGCAGAGCTGCAGCACCTCTTGCTTCCCACTGGTTTCAGGCTCCCTCCAGAGCAGGAGCTGCTGCTCCATGGGGAGGTTGTTGCTCCGGAATAGGTCACGTCAAATAACTTCATGCAAAAGCTCAGGAGTGTGAAGCTCCCGAGGGAAGGATGGGTCTGAGGTCATCTTCATCCAGTGCTTCCTGGGCAGCAGCTGAAACCTCTGCCCAGACATCCCCTTGGTGTGGGGCACCAGGCCCACTTGGGACGGCTGTGGAGGTGACAGCAGCTGTCCCTCCTCAAGCAGCAGTTCTTCACACCATCACCTTCCTGTTTATGGAAGCCTGATCCTTCCCTCCCAGTGCTCAGTGGGATGTAACTGGATCCTGGCAGGAGGCAAAGGCAGCCCCTGGATATTCTGACTGGATTCTATCAGCAAGTGTCCTGTTTTATGGAGCTGATGGTGGGAACGGCTGGAGGTTGGTCCTCCAGGAATTTGATTACAGGATCTTTGAGCTGTGCACTGGGAACCATTTGTGTCTCGCAGGGCTGGATTTGGGGATTGTCTTTGCTGGGACTGAGGTGCCAGGGGCAGCAGGTTCACACAGAGTTCACACCTCAGTGCCAGCCTCCGAGCCACCACCCCACCCACAGTGTCACCTCGTTCACACAGCAGGCACTGACTGGTCAAGGGGAAACATTTCTAAGCTAAAAGAGCAGAGATTTAAATTAGATATTAAGGAAGAAATTCTTCCCTGTGAGGGTGGGGAGGCCCTGGCACAGGGTGCCCAGAGAAGCTGTGGCTGCCCCATCCCTGGAAGTGTCCAAGGCCAGGTTGGACAGGGCTTGGAGCAACCTGGGATAGTGGAAGGTGTCCCTGCCCAGGGCAGGGTGGAAGGAGTTGAGCTTCAAGGTCCCCTCCAGCAGGGACAGAGATGGGAACTGGCCAAGTCAGGCAGTGCAGACGTGGGGAGCAGAGAAGGAAGAAGGTTCTGGATGAGCTCTTTCCCAATTTTTATGTGGGCAAGGAAAAGGGAGAGCCACATGTGCACTCCCAGTTCCCTCAGGAGCCCAGCTGCATTCCGCCATGGGTTTTACCACCCTCATTGTAAAAGACTTCTTCCCTATACCTGATGTAAATCTCCCCTTGTCCTATCACAACAGACCTCGCTGAAAACTCTGTCCCCATCTTTCCTGGAGCCCCTCTGGGCACTGGCAGGGGCTCTGAGCTCTCCCTGGAGCCTTCTCTTCTCCAGGGGAACACCCCCAGCTCTCCCAGCCTGGCTCCAGAGCAGAGGGGCTCCAGCATCTCCATGGCCTCCTCCAACAGGTCCATGTCCTTCCTGTGCTGATCCAGAGGCTGCTGCTGCCTCCTGGCCCTTTCCGTGGAGAGCTGCAATTCCACTGATCCTACAGGGAGAGCATTCTCTGCAGGGGCAGAGAAATTTTGAGGAAGAAAATGACACAGACTCTCAGCTGCTTGTTGGTGCCTCGTGTAGTGCCTGAAATTGCTCTTTCTGTGCCTGTTTTCCCGTGTGTGACGTGGGGGCCTGCACTGATCCTCTGGGAAGGCCAGCTGCGATTTGCTGATGGCTCTTTCCATGCCTAAGCACCCGTAAAGCCACCCTGTGTTCTCGTTCGGCTGCTGCATTGTGCAGCCATGGCCACACAAAGCGATTTCCCCACACGAAACCGCGGTTTCCTTTCAGCAAAAACTCCCAAAACACATCCCAGTGACAGAACTGCAGCTCCGGGGCTCTCGCGCTGCTCCGGGCACTGCTCTGGGCTCCAGGCTCAGGAACCAGCTCGGGAGGGATGGCAGGATAAAGCCTGAAGCTTTGGAGATGCTGAGGCTCCTCTTCCGCAGCAAGCCAAGGATCCAGGAGGCAAGTGTGTGATAAAATGCAAGTGTGTGGTAAAATACCTGCTCTGTCTGCAGTGCTGTGCTCTCTCTCTTCTGCAGGACACAAGAAATCAGGGAATTCCTGATCTTAGAGAGCCAGACCTTATCCAGGTTTAATTAACAACTCCTTTGGAAAAGGCATTTTGGAGGGTACGACTGCTTTCTAAGAAGTGTCTTTCCTAGGTGCTGCCAGATTTTGGGAGTGTTTTGGGACCAGAGCATGTGTTGAAGCAACAGAAATTAAAACAGCTTCTGGTTAGTTGTTGATGAATAGGAAGCGAAATGCCAAGAGCAGAATCTGTTTCGAGCTCTTGCAGGGTGGTTTTTTTTCTTGCATTTAGATGTGACGGTCCCAACCGGCAAAGTGACAAAACGCGAGCAAAAACAAACCTGTCTCTTGGCTTCTGGCTGGTAAAATCCTCCCTGAAAGAAAAGGGGGAAAGTAGGAAAGAGGACTTGTATTTCGAACTCAGAAATCCCCCGTGGGTCTGTCCCCAGCCCCTGGTCTGGGGTGACTCAGCCCTCCGTGCCCTGCGAAGGCGGCGCGGGGAAGTTCAGAACGTGTCTCCTCCTCTGACTTGAGCGACCTCCTGGGCTTTTATTTTCCGGGAGATGCAAATATAACTTCCCAGCAGTGCAAAGATCTGTGGAAATTGCCTCTCCAGAGGCTGTGGGTGATAGAAGGTGCTGGGAGCTCCCAGGAGCAGGGTGTGCTGGACCTGCAGAGAGATCCATGCTTGTGGGAGTGAAATCCACCCACCCCATCCCAGGCAGGGTCTGCTGCCTGCTCTGGAGGAGCCAGGAAGGAGCTGGTTCTCGGTGGGTGGGTGGGACCCCCGGGGCGGGGGCTCGGAGGGCTTTGTGATCACTTCTCGCTCAGGAAGGGGTTCGGTTGTGGCTTTGGCAGATCCCACCCAGCAGCTCCGGGCACCCGCCTCCTCCAGCAGCACCTTCTCCCAGTCCCAGAGGTCTGGGCTGCTCCCGCGGCAAGGGCACAGCAGTGGAGGGGAGGAAGGGGAACAGGTGACTGCAGGGGCCCCTCCGATCTGGTTCAGTCCTTCTGGAGCTGAAAATCAGTTAATTCTTAGCTCTGATCTCGCCGGTTTCACGCAGCTCCTCCCTTCCCTCAAGACTTGCTTTTCCTTCTCTTCTCCCTCTCCGTAGCTCCTGTCCCACTTCCAGGTCTCCCTGTGCCCACCCAGCACCGTGGGCTCCATCCTGCTGAGACACTGAAGAGACACAGGAGAAGCCACAGCTCAGCCTCTCTTCCCTCCCTCCAGTCACTCGTTTGATCTCATCCGCAGCCCAAGACTTGAACCTCTCGGAGGAAATGTTTCAAATCTGATGGGAGTTTTTGGGGGGTGATGTTTCTATTCAAACTTGGCCCGTTATCTGAAAACGTGGGGAAAGGAGTACCTAGGCGTGACAGCAAATTTGTGTGTTCATAAAATACTCCATGCTTGGGGACTGACCCTGTGAAAACTTACTCCTTCCCTAAAGTCTAAGTTTTGGGGGGAGAAGGAGCCATTTCTTAGCCTAGAAGCAATTCTGAGCTCCCCTTGAATGCTTCTGTGCCCTACCAGGGTTCACAGACTCACAGCTGGCCCCACAGGCAGCATAAACTTGACATTTCTGCTGCTGCTGGGGACTTGTCAGAGCAGCTGGGCTGGCCCTGCCCTGCCCTCGAGCTCTGTGGGGAGTTTTGCTGTTTGAGTTTGTTCCTCCTGGTTGCTTTAGAAACGCTGAGAGCCCAGGAGAGAAGCCCAGCCTTTGCCATAGGGGTGCCAGACTTCCCTGCAGACCCAGGACAGATGCTTTTGGAGTTTGTCCAGGTGTAACTGAGTACCAGCTGATGTAGACATTAATCAACCTGCCAGAAATTAATTCTCTCTCCTTGGTGCTCTGATTCTCGGGGAACATGTGTAACCAAGTGCTGGCACCGTGTCCCTCCCCACCACTGGTCAAAGCCAATCAATATAAATTTGTGTAGTGGGACCTGGCTCCAGCTGCTCTCCTGGAGCCACCACACAGCTCAGAACCACGTCCTGAGGAGCGGTGGCTGGTGGGACACACCAGTGCTTGTGAACAGCTCCCCTGGTCTTGCTGAACGAGTTATTGGGGACAGCTTTAGCAGGGTATCACAGCCCCTCTGTGCTGACACTTGTTTGTTGTCCTGCAGGCAAAATCCGACATCACCTGGATAGAGAAAGACCTCGTGGACTCGGCAGACAAGGTAGGAGGGCTGCAGTGGCACCTCAAGGAGACTCATCCATTTAATTTGCATTTTGTCCCACATGTGAGGGCGTGAGCAGAGCTCCCAGGGACCTCTCGGAAAACCAAACCCTTTCCTGCCCCCCGCTCCTGCCAGCCCCTCTCAGCTCTGTGGGACTGCGGAGAGCAGCTCTTGTTCACTTGCTCACATGACATCCTGGGCTTGATTTCGTCCTCCTCCTCCTTCCTCCGCACACCAACCCCCTTTCCGTGCTGTCATTTGTGTCTCCTGTGGCTTTCTGATCTTGTCACTGAGCCAGGGCGGGCACTTCTGGTTGCGTGGACGTGCAGGGGAGGTTTTAGTGCCTTTCCGAGGCTCCTCTCCCACGCTGGTAACACCACATGAAAAATTGTCTGGGTCAGGACGAGATTTATCAGCCCCTGCCGGGCCCACGCAGGGAGTTCACTGCTCTCCCACTCGGAGCAACCTGGAGCTTCCATGGAATGGGTGCTTATCTCTGGGCAGCACATGGTGGACACGAGTTCTTCCCCGGCTGTGGCAGAACGCAGGAGGTGTCAGTGTGAGCCAGGCTCCTGCTGTGCTCAGCACGGGGCTTTTCCATCCCCAGCACCTGCTCCCAGCTCCCGGAGCTCACCACTCATGGAGTGGAGCTGGGCCCAGCTGCCTCGCTGGGATTCAGTCATTTGTTTCTTTCGTTATCAGTTCTCAAAGAGCACGTGGTGGGGGCAGAGGGGGCAAGGCAGTCAGAACTCGTGTCTCTGGTTCCATCCTCCGCACTCTCGGGAGAAATTCAGACCTCAGTGCTGACACGGGGCTGTTTCCTTTTGTGTGGGTGTCTTTTGACTCATTTCAAGGGGTTTCTTTCTTACCTGCACCCTCTGGGGTCTTGCTGCAGGAAACATCTGTCTGTCCTGATGGAGGGGTCAAAGGGGAACAGGCTTGGAGGGGAAAGGAGGCAAAACAAGCCCTCAAATACCTCTGCTCTGTCCTGTCAGTAACCTGAGCCACAGTGGGTTCAGAACTCAGAAATGCCCTTAAAAACACCTCACATGGACCTTCCAGGGTGGCTCTTGGATAAATAACTCCAGAGTCCACAAGAGCAAAGACTCTTGTGCAGCATAAGGCAAGCGAAGGACTGAATGCAAATCCCAGCAATCCCAGAGGAACCCCATCGTGGGTGGCCCATCATCCCGGTGCCAGTGGCAGAGCAGAGGGATGTGCAGCTCTCTGAGGTGGTGTCACACTTCTGTGGGGGCTCTCGTGAGTTCTTCTCTTCTTTTTTGAAGAGGAAAGTGGCTTCTCAGAATTTCTCCTGTTGTGGAAAAACCCAGAGCTCCCAGCCTGACGTGAAATTCGGGCAGCAATAGATGGAAACCACTTTAACGTGACCCTGTGTGTTTTCTGTCAGTCTGAGGCGGGGAACCCAAATACTAGTGAGGAGCTGTGAGATTGTTACTATTTTTTTGAAAAGCAAACCCCAAAAAAAAAAAGCCCCAACCACAAGTGCTGTTGCTGTGGAGGGGGAGCCTCTCCCTCGTCCCCACTGCGCATCTGCCGCTGCCTCCGGCCGCCTGCACCTCCTGCTCCGGGAGCCCCCGGGGGCCGGGGGCCGCGGTTCCTGGGGCCGGACGATGTTGATCGGGATGGGAGAATGGAGAGGGACCCTAAACTGCCTCGGGTGTGGGCGTTCCTGACGCTGTGGCTGCAGAGGAAGCAGCGAGCCAAGCCCTGCAGCCTGCAGCTGCCAGCCCCCGGCCAGCTCTCCAGCCCGGTCAGTACCGCTGCCCCTCCCGCTGCCCCTCCCGCTGCCACCTCTCTCTGCTCCCGCTCCTGCCGGCTGAGGCGTCCGTGGATGTTCAGGGCACTCTGGTTTGCTTTTCCTCCTCTGCCTCCCGGGACAGTTTGTCGTGGTGCTGTTGGAAGAAGCTGATCTCGGTGGCACACAGGTGCTGTTGTGCTGCCAGCCAGGCTGTGGGAGCTGGTCACCAGAGTCCTGAGTGCTGGATTCCAAGCTAATGGATGAGTCCATGGGAGGAAAATCCTCCCTTGGGTTCAGCAAGATGCCAAATGGCATCTCAAGGAGTTTCTCAGAAAGTGTCTCCATCAGCACTGGTGCCACTCCTGGCCTCGCTGGGGGTGTGTGGTCTGGCTGGGAGGGCAAACCCTGCTGCCCTCAGCCTGGGCTGTGAAACACCTGCAGCTGAACCCCCAGGGATTGCTGTTGGCCATGGCAAAGAATTCCCACAGCTGTGGAAATACGGCTCTGATGCTCCTGAAGAGTTGTGGTAGGAGGGTCACAGGATGGGAATGGATCTTGGGTGGGAAGGGACCTAAAACTTATCCAGTGCCACCCCTGCCCTGGGCAGGGCCACCTTCCACTATCCCAGGTTGCTCCATCTCTGTCCAACCTGGCCTGGGACACTTCCAGGGATGGGGCAGCCACAGCTTCTCTGGGCACCCTGTGCCAGGGCCTCACTGCCCTCACAGGGAACAAGTCCTTCCTAAAGGGTCCATTCGTGGGTCTGTCCCTGCTGTGGGATCACTCCCTGGAGAGCTGAGCTGGCAGGAGGAGATCTCTTGTCCGGCTCCTGCTCTGGCTCTAGGGGTGGGAAGCTGTTCCCCACAGCAGCTGAGTGCAGGGACTGAGCCTCCAGACGGAACCAGAAGTGCAGAGTGGCTGGTGTAAGCTGGGAGATCATCTGGGACATGAAAATGTGTTGTTCCAGGGATTACAGGATCTGTTTTGCCTGTCATCACCGAGCCCAGGGAAAGGCAGGATAGCACCAGGGATCCCCTGTGCCCCTGCCCTCTCCCCAGCCCTGAGTGCCTGAGAAACACAGGAGGGAGCAGAGCTGCCACCATGGGAACAAAGCCACTTCCTAAGAAAGCCTGGCCTGAGAGCAGGGAGGGGAGGGAAGGTGCTCAGTGCAGGTGGGCAACCACATCCGTGGGCACCCGGCAGGAGGGTGGGAGAGGGCTGGGGAGGAGGGGCAGGGCCTGGCACCTCCTGTTGCGTTTAAAAGCTGCTTTGATGAGGTGGCTCCAGACCAAGTGTCTGAACAGGTCTAGAAAACAAAGTGTGAGTTTTTTCCCCTCAGGTCTGCATGGGGAAAAACAAAATAGTGGTTCCAGCTTTCTGCAGCCTCTGCTGGCCACATCTGCCCCAGGGCCAGGGAGAACAGAGATTAACTCACTTTGGAATATAATTGCTGCCCTTTGGGTCCAAAAAGCAGCCAGACCCTGTCTGCACTGGTAACGTGGGAGTGAAGTGCTGAGGAGGCTGGACTTGCCCTGACAGGGTGTCCAGCTACGAGGGATTTATGGTCTGAGTGGGGTCACATCTGCAGCAGTGGGAGGCTGAGCCCAGCCTGCCCCGTGGGAGAGGGGCTGGAGCAGGTCAAGCTCATAGGGAACCTAAATACAGATAAATTGGCTATGCCTGACAAGAGAAATAGAGGGAAATAGAGTTGAGCTGAAATCTGGGCTTTGCTCACCAGAGGTACAGACAAGTTTTGTGGAATAGGAGGTGTTCCAGCATCACCTCAGGGTCTGTGGCTGTGCTGGCCCAGCTCCCTTGGTGACTTTATTCTATTTATGTTGATTAAATCTATTTTTTCTTCTTTATTTTTTTTTAGTAAAATAATGTGTTTTAAACAAAACATGTGCCAGAGACCTTGGCTTCCCCTCAATCTTCTTGAAGGCTGGAGTCTGTTAAAGCATCATCTGTATGTGCTGAAGATGCACTAAGACTTATGTTGCAGAGTTGCTCAGATTGCTGAGCAGATGGGCTCCAACATGTCTGATTTTTGCCAGCCCTGGCCCTGTTTTGACAACAGTGCCGTATTTTTTGTGTTGTGGGATTTTTAGTGGCATAAACACTCCTGTTTTTGCTACCAGTGCCTCTAAAAGGAAGGTGCTCTTCAAGCACTCTTCTGAAACGCAGTTCAAAGCAGCTGCTGTGGTCAGGAGGGCTCAGGGATTTACCTGGTCCTGCCTACCCCAATTTATTGGTTGCAGGTCTGTGACAAGCACCAGCTTTTATGGCTCCCTCAGATGTGGCTCCTGTGAGTCTGGGATGCAGTCCTTGCTCCATAATCCCATAAGGCTGCTTTCCCTTGCTCAGGAGTCCCTGCCAACCCTGTGCCCTCTGTTTCAGGGAGAAGGTGTCGTGCAGGAAATCAACATCACACACCATGTGAAGGAGGGCTCTGAGAAGGCTGATCCCTCGCAGTTCGAGCTCCTCAAGGTGCTGGGACAGGGCTCTTTTGGCAAGGTGAGATCACTTCCTCCTGCGTGCTGTGCCAGAGAAATGATTCTGGTGACCAAAGGAACCATCCCCAGCAAAACCACTTTCCTGTTCTCCCTCCCTTCTCAGCACTGGTGCCATGTGCCAGCGACTGGGTTTGGCCCCTGTTTATGGTCCAGTTTCCCTTCTGTGAAGGGGGAAGGAAGTAGCCTGTAACTCTTACCTACTTCAACAATCCAGGTCTCTCACCGGCCATCTGCTGACACATGAAATCAGCCTGGTCAGGCAGTTACCAGCTGACAGTGGGGGCTTGGACAGGGCCTTGTGCTGCTGCCTGGGCAAACGCAGCAGTGGCTTTGTAGAATCAGAGACAAGTTGGAAAAAACCTCTGGGATCATCCAGCCCAAACAGTAACACTGCCAAGCCCACCACTTGCAGGTGGTGTCTTCTTGAAGCTGCCTAAAACCAGGAGAATGAGACACCAGGGAAGGGAAGGAGGTAAAAATCCAGAGGATGCAGGACCTGAATAACAAGGAGTTGGCAAACCAGGAAGCTTTTGTGGTACATTGAAGCATCAGTGCCTCCAGTCACAGCTCCCAGGCATCAGCCCCAGCCCCATGGGAGCTGCAGGAGTGAGCAGGAGGTGTGGGAGACTGGAGAGGAGCAAAGTGCAGCATGAAACTGGGGGGTGAGAGGAGTCCACACACAGCACTTCCCTGGAAACCCCGTGGGAAAGGTTGAGCTTCTCAGGGGTACTCTGGGGTTTGCCACTTCGGGAGGCATCCAGCTCCCACTGCCAGTGTTTAGTACTTGGTGCATGTGGTGTTCTCCTGCCTCAGGTCTTCTTGGTGAGGAAGATAACACCCCCAGACAGCAACCACCTGTATGCCATGAAAGTGCTCAAGAAGGCGACGCTGAAAGGTAGGAAGGAGACTCTTCCTGCAATGCTCTGATCCTCCGTGACTTAAAGAGCACTGGGGAAATGTCACAGCAGCCACTGCTGGCCCCGGGGTGGTCTGGGTGGAAGAAAAGCATCTTTATCCCAGCAAAACACCCTCCTTTTCTTTCTGTCTGTTAAAGATGGAGCTGGGAAAATGCCTGGCTCAAGCTGCCTGGTGCTTAAGGCTGGGGTTGAGGCTGACACTGGGGCTGGGCACTGCCCGGGGGCCTTTTCCTGTGTCTGAGCTGCTCCTCTCTTCCCACAGTGCGGGATCGACTGAGGACAAAGATAGAAAGGGACATCCTGGCTGATGTCAACCATCCCTTTGTGGTGAAACTCCACTACGGTGAGTGTGGAGCTCGCTGGGGTGCTGGGAGAGGGGCTGCAGCTCCAGCAGACTCTGACTGCCTTTAAACACAATCCCCTGAACACAGATCCTCTCCTGGAAGGGTCTGTGGTCCCATGCCTGCTCCAGCTATGGAGTGGGGAACACAGCATTGATTGGGAGAGGAGGTTTAAACATCAAATCCTTGGGATTAAAACATTAAATCAGGAGAAACTGAGAAAGCAGAGTTGACTAGTCAAGCTAGAGTTTGGCAGGGTTAATGCTCTGACTCTGAGGAAGGCAAGGACAGCTTTGTTCCCTGTAAAGTGACCTGTAAAAAACCCCTTCAGGAGGGCTTCACCAGAGGAAAGGGAACCAGACCCCCATAAAATGAGGATTTTCTGCAGTGCCACAGGGGATGGGAGCTGTGGGGAGGTCCCATTTCAGCAGCAGGGACAGCCCATCTCCTTTACCCCATCAGCCCTACCTGTGTTTAACCCAGGAACCAAGCAGGGCATGTGCCCAGCTGGAGCCACTGGGATTTCAGTGATTGATGTAACACCACGGAGCCTTCCCACAGTGCAGGGCTCTGATTCCTGCTCTGGCTTGTGTTTCAGCATTCCAGACAGAGGGGAAGCTGTACCTCATCTTGGATTTCCTCAGAGGAGGTGACCTTTTCACTCGGCTCTCCAAAGAGGTGGGTTTGCTCTGGCATCTCAGTGGGCTGCTGAGGCTCAGCTCATCTGTGCTTAATGGCCTGGAGAAGAGACGGACCCTTGCAAAGTCCTTGAGAGGGTGGAAACAGCTCCAACCTGCTGCTAGTCCAGAGCTGGCACCAGGAGAGGGTGTCTGGGGAGCCCTGTGCTCTGGAAAGCAGCAGCACAGGTGGCAGGTCCCACCCCTGCAGCAGCTTCTGATGGCATCTCCTAAAGAACAAAAGCTAAAAGAAGGTCAATTTGGATTAGAATTAAGGAAGAAATTCTTCCCTGTGAGGGTGGGGCGGCTCTGGAACAGGGTGCCAAGAGCAGCTGTGGCTGCACCATCCCTGGAAGTGTCCAAGGCCAGGTTGGACGGGGCTTGGAGCAACTTGGGATAGTGGGAGGTGTCTCTGCCCATGGCAGGGGATGGCACTGGATGGGCTTTAAGGTCCCTTCCAAACCAAACCATTTTAGGATTCTATGAATTGATACTTTAGGGTGGCAAATGAAGTCTGGGACACTGAGAAAGGGCAGGAGGGAGCAACGTGGATGTGGAGGGTCTCACAGGGGTGCAGGGGAGCTCTGGCGTGGTGACCCAGCACCTTTGTGCTCCTGCCCCTGCCTGCAGGTCATGTTCACCGAGGAGGATGTGAAGTTCTACCTGGCAGAGCTGGCGCTGGGCCTCGACCACTTGCACAGCCTGGGGATCATCTACAGGGACCTCAAGCCAGAGAAGTACGTGTGGCCCAGCTGAGGAGGGATCCCAGCCCTGCATCCAGCCCCAGCCTGGAGCCAGGGAATGGCTCCCACCTTCCAGAGAGGCTGGAGGATCCCCGAGGCCGGGCAGAGGGGAGGTGGCAGTGCCAGCCCAAGGCTGCTGCTGCTCACGCCAGTGGTTCCAGCCAGGAGCAGCCTGTGTGTGCCACTGTCTGAGCAGAGATCCTTGGCAGCCTCTGGGCCTCAGCTTTAAGTGGAGAGCCTTTGGAGGGAGAAGGGACCAGGCTGGGCTCTGCAGGGCCCACTCCAGCTTGGTTGTTGTGTCCTGGGGTATGTGGACGTCAAGCGGGGTAACCTGTGTGGGCCATTTGTTGGATGTGAAGCCAAGGGTATGGGGAGGAGGGAGCTGCTCCTGCTCCCACTCCTGTCTTGGTGGTGGAGCTTAAATCACTGGAGAAGGGGCAGGTAACTTGTGGATTCTGGGAGCCTCTCAGGCCACCCAATGCTCTGCTTGTTCTCACCAGCCCTTATCACAGACAGTAACAACTTGTTTTTTTCCATTCCTGCTGTAGCATCCTCTTGGATGAAGAAGGGCACATCAAACTCACAGGTAAGGGACCCCACAAAGCCTTGAGCTCCAGCAAGGTCAGTTCCTGAAATATGGAGCTTCTTGAAATGCTCGGAGCAGTGGCTGTGTGCTGACAGCTTTGTCTTGTGCAGATTTTGGCTTGAGTAAGGAGGCCATAGACCACGAGAAGAAAGCCTACTCCTTCTGTGGGACCGTGGAGTACATGGCCCCAGAGGTGGTGAATCGCCAGGGCCACTCACACAGTGCTGACTGGTGGTCCTACGGGGTCCTGATGGTGCGTACCCTTCCAGGACTGGGAATGGCAGCTGCTGGGAATGGCAGTGCTGCGAAAGGCAGCTGCCCCAGCTGCAGAACACCCGGGCATGGCTCTGTGTGTCCTCCAGACCTGCTGACCTGGGGGGGGCTCCCCACACTCCCCAGGGGCTCCCTAAGGGTCTCCCTCAGCAGAGGCTGCGCTCCCGAGGCTGCTGTGCCAGTGGGTGCTGGGGTGTGTGGGGTCTGTGGGGTCTGTGGGTGTGTACGGGGTCTGTGGGCTGTGTGTGGGGTGTCCGTGGGGTGTCCGTGGGGGGTGTGTGGGTGTCTGTCCACCCCAGCACCAGGACGTCGCTGTCCGCGCAGATCTGGTGCCACCATCTGGCAGTCGCTGGATCCCCGGGCTCGGGCGGGGCAGGCGCTGCCCTGGACACGTTCCGTGCAAGCCGTGTGAGCCAGGCTCCCTCTGGGAACACACGGTGCCTGTGAGCTCTGCCAGAGCCAGCCCTGAGACCCCTCACAAGCTTTTCACGTGGGGCAACGGGACCTGTGCCACCCTCAGACGTGACCCCCCTTCTCTTTCCCTGCCAGTTTGAAATGCTCACGGGTGCGCTGCCCTTCCAGGGGAAGGATCGTAAGGACACCATGGGCCTCATCCTCAAGTAAGAGGAATTTTTCTCTCCTGTCTTCCCACGAGCTGCTGCTCCTGGAGCGTGTTGCAATTTGGGGGCTCTCGCAATTTATGGCGTTATTTGGCAAGTGGTTTCATATCAGCAGTTAGTTTGAAGGGTGCAGTGTAATGCCAGAGAGATAATTGTGCTTTTTTGGGGTGGAGGTGCTGCAGTGGCCTCGTGGGTTGACTTCTTCAAACCTGCAGCTGATTGCATAACTCCCTCCCCAGAGCGAAGCTGGGCATGCCACAGTTCCTGAGTGCTGAGGCTCAGAGCCTCCTGCGGGCCCTTTTCAAAAGGAACCCAGCCAACAGATTGGGTAAGACCCTTTTTTTTTGTTTCTGAATGCACCTGATGCTGTATCAGAGCCTCTCACGTCCTCGTGGGTCAGCAGCGTGTTCACTCCTGTGCTGGGTCAGGGGACTTGGTTACTTCCAGCCAGCTTCTCTGTAACACCTGGCTGTGCTGCACCCATGGTCATCCCTTTGCTTTCTCGGGGGTTCCGTGTGATCCGTGGTGCCTCTTGCAGGTTCTGGGCCAGACGGGGCAGAGGAGATCAAGCGCCACCCTTTCTACTCCACCATCGACTGGAACGTGAGTGTCAGGAGCAGAGAGAGATTTCTCCAGCACTCAGCACCAGCAACACGGCTCTGACAGCAGGAACAGCACAGTCCTGGTGCTCGCCCAGCTGTGGGAGAGCCACCAGTTCCAATAACCCTTCCCAAAACCAAAACTCTCTCTCTCGTGTAACTGTTTCATTCCTGTCACCTCACCTCAGTGGGAGTTTCCTCATCTCTCAGCAGAGAGGTGCAGGTTTTCCTTGGGGTTTGGCACAGCAAGGATTGTCTTGCACAAAGTGGGAAGGAACTGGGAAAACATTCCTGGCAAGGAAATCGGGGTGATCACTGAACCTGCATTTCCCAACTGCCTCTGGCCAAGTCCCCACTTCACCACACAATTGTGTTCCTTCCCTGTTCTCCCTTACTTGGAAGAGATTTGAAGATCACATCCAAGCTTCCAAGGCCCCCAAAAAGCTGCTAGACCAACCCCCCAGCAATGCCAGTAAAGCTTATTTCCAATTTTTACTTCATGAAACAATTTTAAAAGGCACTTGTGGGAGTTTTGGGATAGGAATGTCTTCCTGGGGCATCTCCTCCAGCCACCCTTGGGAGATGTGTGTCAGCAAAGCCCTAATGGGAGTTAGGAGGAGGTGGAAGAGTCTGGTGAGAAAAATACTGTATGGATACTGTGTTTGGAATGGGGGCAAGTTGCCTACAGAAAACTTATTTTCTTGATTTAATGTATAGTAGAACTTGTAGTGTTTCTTCACAAACTGACTGAAAGCACCCAAGCAGCCAAGTCCTCCCTGAGGCTGCTGATCTGTAGCTAAATGCTAAGCCACAGAGTCTGGCAAAATCTCTTCTTGGCCCCTCACTCCTCAGCAGCCTTTGCCCCCTTTGGAAGAGGATAGCTGTGGGAGCACTTCCAAGCTCGTTTTGCAGCTGATTTTTTGGGTTTTGGGTGTTTTGCAGAAGCTGTACCGCAGGGAAATCAAGCCCCCCTTCAAGCCTGCAGTGGGGCAGCCGGATGACACCTTTTATTTTGACACAGAATTCACATCACGGACACCAAAAGGTTTGTGTGGCTTCGCACAAAGCCAGAGTTTCCTGTGTGAGATGACACTGTGGCTTCACACCAGGGAGCATCCAGTGCCAGCAGGGCAAGGTTGGATATCAGGGAAATTCCTTCTCCAGAAGGGTTGTCAGTCCCTGGCACAGCTGCCCAGGGCAGTGGTGGAGTCCCCATCCCTGCAGGGATTAAAAGCCATGTGCATGTGGCACTTGGGGACATGGGTTAGTGGTGGCCTTGGCAGTGCTGGGGAAATGGTTGAACTTGCTGATCTCAGAGGGCTTTTCCAACCTGGATGATTCCATGATTCTCTGTGGGGTGCTAGGGGTGAGCTCAGTGCTGCTGGTGTGGCTCCTGTCTGCAATAAGTGAGAGGAGCTGTAGCTCCTGGGAGGCAATTCCTCCACAGGACTGGCCCTTCTCAAGCTGTCTCTCAATCCTGCTGCAGATTCCCCGGGTGTCCCACCAAGTGCAGGCGCCCATCAGCTCTTCCGAGGCTTCAGTTTCGTGGCAACGGGACTGATGGAGGATGGCAAAGTGAAACCTGCCCAGCCACCCCTGCATTCCGTGGTGCAGGTAAGGAGTGGGCACAGAGGAGCAGTGTTTGGAGCTGCAGGGATGCTCCAGGCTTGCGGGACCTCTGCACCATCCGGAGCCTGAGGCAGTGTCGTTCTGTTTGGAATTCTTGCATCCTGTTGTTCTTTCATCTGCATTCACTGTCACAATGTGCACGGGCTGTCGGGGCAGCGCAGGGCCGTGGCTTTCCTGTCCCCAGGTGGATCTGTGCTGGCAGGGGGCTGTAGATGCCCGTGGATTGGAGGTGCCACCCAAAGGCTCCGTGCAGGCAGGGTTGGCCCACTGACCTATATCCGCCTTGTTCTCTTCTCCTCCCTCTGCCAGCCAGGAGGAGAAGCTGTGGGATGGAGCAGACAGTCTGACAGCTCTCCCTGTGCTGCAGTTAACTCATCACGTTGCATAAACCCTTCCCTGAGCCCTCCCAGCTCAGCTCTCCTTTGTTCCTGTGCAGCAGCTGCACGGCAAGAACGTCCAGTTCAGCGACGGCTACGTGGTGAAGGAGGCCATCGGCGTCGGCTCCTACTCCGTGTGCAAGCGCTGCATCCACAAAGCCACCAACATGGAATACGCAGTCAAGGTCTGGGGTCTGCCCTCTCAGCTGAGCTCCTTCATTAGATTTTTGCCCAGAGAAGCTGTGGCTGCCCCATCCCTGGAAGTGTCCAAGGCCAGGTTGGATGGAGCGTGGAGCACCCTGGGATAGGGGAAGGTGTCCCTGGCCACAGCGGGGGGTGGAACTGGAAGAACTTTAGACTCATGTAGGGCCTAAAAGGACAATGTCTGTGCTGCTCTGCGCGTCTCTAGGAATAGCAGGGAAGCAGCGTCCTCCTCCCTCAGAGGGAGAACAGCATCTCACCTGCTTTGCAAAGCTCTGGGTGCATCAGATGTTAACAAATAAAACAGACACATAAAGCTTTGGGGGATTGGGACACAGAACTAGAAGATTTCTAGAGCTGAAGAGAGCAGGGAGTGGATATGGCACAGGAGCTCTGTGGGACTCCAAACTCAGCTCATGTGCTTTGTCCTGGCTCCTTCCCCACCCTGTGGTGGCCAAAGTGAATCCCTACTCTTGCAGGTGATTGACAAGAGCAAGCGAGACCCCTCGGAGGAGATTGAGATCCTGCTGCGGTACGGGCAGCATCCAAACATCATCACCCTGAAAGACGTGAGTGTGGCCCGAGAGGCTTCCCTGGGCTCTGGCTTAGGGAGTGCAGGCTGGGGAGGGGACAGAGTTCAGCTGCAGTGCGGGCAGCCCAACAGCCCAGCTCCATGTGTTGCTCAGTCTCTCTATCAGGAAAAGGTTCTTCCCCAGTGGGTGCTGTGCACTGAACAGGCTCCCCAAGGAAGGGGCACGGCCCCAAGGCTGCCAGAGCTCCAGGAGCCTTTGGACAACGCTCCCAGGGATGCACAGGGTGGGATTGTTGGGGTGTCTGTGCAGGGCCAGGAGTTGGAACTCCATAATCCCTGTGGGTCCCCTATAACTCAGGATATTCCATAATTCTGTGGTGGAGAAGGATCCCCAGAGCCACCTCTGCTGATCCCTGGCTGCCTTTTGGTGGTAGAAGTACAGAAGGGAAGCTCTGGAAGCACACTGTGGTTACCCCATCCCTGTTTTCCTTGGAAGGTGTACGACGATGGGAAGTATGTGTACCTGGTGACCGAGCTGATGAGGGGCGGGGAGCTGCTGGATAAAATCCTCAGACAGAAGTTTTTCTCAGAGAGAGAAGCCAGTTCAGTCCTGCACATGATCTGTAAAACAGTGGAGTATCTGCATTCCCAAGGGGTGAGTGTGGTCACGACTGTTTTCCTGGGAAGCTCCCTGGCATTACACTGTGCTCCCTCTACTCCAGGGAGTAACTTTGCCCATCAGGACAATTATTTCCTGCTGGTGTTGCTCTCTTGGCAATGCAGATGTGGGGCCAGATGTGGGGTTGAGTGTCCTCATGCACCTTTTCTACCTGGGGTACGAGCACAGCCCTTTCTTGGCTCCACAGGTGGTTCACAGGGACCTGAAGCCCAGCAATATCCTCTACGTGGATAAATCAGGAAACCCCGAGAGCATCCGAATTTGTGACTTTGGCTTTGCCAAGCAGCTGAGGGCTGAGAATGGGCTCCTCATGACCCCCTGTTACACAGCAAACTTCGTGGCACCCGAGGTGAGCCCCTGACTGACCTCAGACCCTTCCCTAACCTGTGCCCCCACTCGGCACAGTGGGTCTGCCCTGTTCCCATCTTCTGGAAGAGGGAATTAGAGAAGTCCCACTTGTAGTCATGAACAAATAGCAGATCTCAAGTGCAGGTACAGGGCTGTTCTCCTGCTTGTATTGCCCTTATGAGGGGTCTGTTTAGGGTACTGAGACTTCAAACCCCCAGTGATTTCCTGGCTGCTGCCCTTCCTGATGAAGTGACCTGTTAAAAGATGTGGGATGATTTTCCACTCAGTTATCTTGGTGAGGAAGAAATAAAAAGAGCCAGCGTGCCATGGAACATGGAACAGGGCTTCTTTCTCACTTATTGTTTTGATGTGCCTGAGGGGTTCCTCTTCTCCATGAAACCAAAATCTAATTTGAATCCTGATCTTTCAGTCCAGGACTTTGCTGTTCTGTTGAGCTCTGGAAGCTTTGCATGTGGACTACACCTAGGCAGAGCCCACTCTTCTGAAAGGAGCTCCACACCAAGAACCAAACACACTTTTTTTCCCTTTGTTTGTCCTGTTCAGGTGCTAAAACGCCAAGGCTACGACGAGGGCTGTGACATCTGGAGCCTGGGGGTCCTGCTGTACACGATGCTGGCAGGGTAAGGCTGTGACCCCCTGTCCCCAGTGTGCTCCGTGGGACAGCTGGGCCTCTCCCCCTGCCTGGGTCAGTAAAGCCAGGGCTCTCTCCTCTCTCCCCAGCTGCACTCCCTTTGCAAACGGTCCCGGTGACACGCCAGAAGAGATCCTGACCCGGATAGGAGGGGGGAAGTTCTCCGTTAGTGGGGGCAATTGGGACACTATTTCTGACATGGCCAAGGTAGGGTTTGGTATCTGTGTTACCCTCAAGGGCTGGGGTCAAGCACAGGCTGCTGCTGTGAGGCAAGTTTAGAGCAGGTTGGGGAGGGGGGACACAAGAGAGAGAAGAAAACCCGCAGTGTAGCTTCTGCCCCACACATGTCCCTCACAGCAGCTTTGTTTTAGCTCTGGCTGTGAAGATTTTCAAGGAAAACCAACCTCGTGCTTGACCCATGCGGGGTTTGCTGCTGTGTTACATCCCCCTGCCAAAAACATATTTTATACAAAAAGGCATCCATGTCTGGGGCCTTTAAAGTTGGCCTCTGCATTTAAATCCTAATCTGGGGGCGGGCAGTGGGGTTTTTTGCGTTTGAAGTATGAAATCTTCTAAAGTCTGACTTTCCAAACGATGCCTTTAGGATCTGGTATCAAAGATGCTCCATGTAGATCCTCACCAGCGTCTCACAGCCAAGCAGGTCCTGCAGCATCCGTGGATCACCCAGAAGGACAGTTTACCCCAGAGCCAGCTCAATCACCAGGACATTCAGCTTGTAAAGGTACAAAGGCTGGGCTAGGCCTTCAGCTGGTTCCTCACGTACCTTGGGAAACATCCAGGTGGTGGAGTGGGAAAGCAGGATGGAAATGTGGAGAGGTGTGGGCCAGGGGAGGCCATACAGACAAGCTGGGTTTTGGGAAAAAAGAAAGGAAGGTTCTTTTACAGCATGTCAGTGCAGGAGGGAGATTTAAAGAAATTAGAAAGATGCTTCTGGCTTTGTTTGTGGGTCTGGCTGCTCTGGTCCCATATCCTGTAAAGCCGGGAGTCTGAGGAAGCCCTTCTGGCCCTGACTGGCTCCTCTCGTGCCTCTCTCCAGGGGGCCATGGCTGCCACGTACTCGGCACTGAACAGCTCCAAGCCAAGCCCTCAGCTGAAGCCCATCGAGTCCTCCATCCTGGCACAGAGGAGGGTGAAGAAGCTCCCCTCCACCACCCTGTGAGCCCCAGGGCACAGGAACAGCCCGGATTTTGCACACCTATGGAAGAGGGGGACAGGGGACGGGCAGGGTCTGCAGAGGAGCTCCCCTGGGGACTTGCTCTCGAAAGGCCAAGTGCCTTCCTGCTCCTGAAAGGCTGGGCTCTTCCTCGTGTGGACTGGTCTTTGCTGAGAGAACTTCACTGTAAAACTTTTTTGAAGTGTAAATTGTTGATTTTTAAAGACATCCATCTGTGTATATGAGAACTAGAATGTATAACTGATGTCAAGTGGCACTAAAAAGCAGCTCTGATTCCCCCTTCCCTGTGTAGGGCCAGGTATTTGTTGTTGCTCCAGCATTTCTTGGAAGTGATCCTCTCCAACTCCACTGCAGCTGGAAGACTGTGTCACACTTGGGATTTAGGCTTTGAGGTTTTTCCTCCCTCGAACCTTTGGATGTGCTTCCCAAAGCCAGCCCTCGGCCAGCAGCACTCATGTCCATGAAGGACTTCCCTCCCCTGCACTCCCCATGTGTTTGTTCCATGTAAGGTGGATTTTTCAGGCTCCATTTCTCCCTCTTCCGCGCAGCCCCAGCCCAGCCACCAGCTCAGGCCTCTGAACAAAATAAACCACGGGTTTTCCAAACCCTCCCGTGGACGCTCAGCAGTCCAGAACACCTCCTAGGTCTGGCTCATCCCTTCCCTCTGCCCTCCCCTCTCCTTGTGCTCCCAGGGAGTTTGTCACCTGTGCAGGTGGGGATGGCAATGGAATGTCTTCCTGGGCAAAGCCGAGGCTTTGGGCTGGGTCTGGCTGCTGCTTTTACCCCTTGGGGTTTTCCTTCCCCTCAGCAGGGACCTCGGAACCAAACCATCCTTTATTTTTTTAATTTAACGTTGTCCTACAGCCGGTAACTCAGGGTTTCTTTCTGACTCGTACAATAAACGTGTCATTCAGGTGAGGTCTGTTACTGACTGACTCTTAGCTGCAGAACCAGCGACCCCGGGCATTCCCGGGCATCTCCCGGCTGTTTCCCAGTCGTTCCCCCACCCTCCATGCGGGAACAGGGCTCCTTTCCTGCCTTCTGGGAGAGCTGCAAAGCTTCTTATCAGGCCCTTCGACAGGAAAACCAGCAGTGCTGCAGTAGGGCTGCCTCTCATGCCACCCTCTCTCAGGTGCAACACTTCCCTCCGCAGTGGGAAGTGATCAGAACCAGTCACGGAATTCCGACAGGAATGGTGGCAGGATGCGGAGGGGAATTTCTTACTCTCAGGACAATTTTCGTGCTAAAAGAAACCAACAATGGGGGGCAAACTGTGCTAGAAAGAAATGCCCACCCCATTCTGACTGGCAGGGAATGGCTGGAGCTCCATGGTTCCATGGTGGCAGTTTCTGGGAGGAGCAGGATTGCTACAAGAACTGCATCGTGAGCTCAAGGATGTGACTGAAGCCAGCAAAGGTTCTCAAGTGAATTTCTGCTGCTTTTAGCTGAGAGGAAACTTTCTGTTTTGCTCAGTCCCAGTTGGCTCTAAAGTGGAGAGCTCCATAAAAAGAATGATCTGAGATGCACAGCACTCTTCTCCTCTGCCCTCATCCAAGCAGGTCCTGCGAGCAGCCAGTGAGAAGCTGAAATAGTCACAATTTTTTTCTTTATCCCAAGTACAGCCCAAGTGTCCGGTGCTTCTGAGAGGAGGAGGCTAGCACCAGTTCACAGTGGATCTTCTTACTGGTATTGCCACTGACCCCAGCAGAGAGGGATTTAATGTTTTGCTGAGACCTGGGGAGGGAGACACTCCACCACCCAAAATGCCTTCCTTATAAACACTTGTTTTCACCCTACGACTCCACAGGGATTGGATGTCAACCAGTGTTGGTGGGGATCAGTGCTCTTAAACCCTGGGGTTTAGAGGATCTTAAACCAAACATTGGCCCTGCTTGGGGGGTAGCTGGTTATTTGTATGAAACTGTGAATGTTATCAAATACCAGTCAGGAAAAACATTACAGCCTTTGCTTAATCCTGCCTGTGATGTGCTGGTGTGAGGCCAAATGGGGACGACTTGGAGGTGTGGGGGACAACCAGGTGCAGATCATGTGGGCATGGGGAGAGCAGTGCATGGGTGCTGCAGGTTCTGCCTGGCTGTGAGAGGGTACCTGGGGTGTCAGACCCCAAAACCTGGGGTGTCAGACCCCTCTGCCACCCTGGGGTCTTCAATCAGAAGAACTTTGTAGCTTCTGGAACCTCCATGCCCTTGGAGAGCAGAGGGAACAAGAAGGGCTTCACCTTCCTCTCTGGGGTGCTTTTAACCTCGTTGTTCTGAGTGATCCATAAGGAAAAATAAGTCTTGATTTTTCGTTCTAAATCAACCAAGTGCTGTTACTTTTTTAATTCCAGTGCTCAATAAAAATGGACTTGTTGAATTTTCTGTACATGAGAACTGCAGGTGTTTGTGATGGGTTGAGCTCTCTCCTTCCTTTTCTGGTTTTGTTCTGACCTTTGCCAAAATACTATTGTCATTTGACTGAAATTGCATTTTTTGAGGTGAAAGTTATGTATCTAATGCCTGTTGTGGGGAGCTGGTGTCTGAGGCCAAATGACCTGCTCTGCCAAGAGTTTGAAGTCATTCAGTTTTACCTTGGGACAAAGAGGATATAGAGGATATCACAAATTTTTGGTTTTAAAAGTTTCAAAATTGGATTTAACTTCCATACATAAGGAAATCTTTACCAGGAAAGCTGCCTATGTTAGGTCACGTGTTTAACAGTCAATTTGACCTTTCAGCTTTTGTCCTGTAGGTCTGTATGAAAACTCAAGGGAGCAGAAATCCTGGAATCCAGCCTCAAACTGCTGAGTCTACCTGGAAATAACCTGTGCAGAAAGAGCGTATTGATCCAAAGTCAAGGAGCCCGAAAATAATATTGAACAGCTCTATATAATAGAGTTGCTGTATAAGAAAGGTTAAATTTCCTATTTTGGGGTGTAAATCAGTGATTTTTCTGTTGTAAGGAGCTGACCCAGTTGAAAGGTTGTTTCCCTTCCTCCCATTGTGTAGCTGTGCCTTCCCCTTACTGACCTCTGTTAAATTAACCAAGGCATCAATAAATGTCTTTTGGCTTGAGAAAGATTCCCATCATGATTCTATTTAAAACTGAAGGTTGGTGCCTTCCCCAGCAATCATCTTCTAATTCTACTTCACAGTGAAACTTCACTGAGCGACCGATCTGTGATCTTAACTTTTTAAAATTTAATGCAAATCCCTCTCCAAGTCCTCACCTTCGAGTTAGTCGGTGTAATTCTTTTTTCTGCATCTCCAGGCACCGGTGGATGGTGAACTGTGTGGCCCCCTGGGTGCCACCAGCTCCTCGTGGCAGCCACGGCCGCTTCCCAAGGCGGCCGGAGGCTTCGGAAGCGCTCGGTGGCTACGAGGGAGTTCCACGGGATGTGGGGCGGATGCTGCGCTTTCATGGAATATTCAACAATTTAATCCCTCTTTTAAGGCAAAGAAAACACTTAAAATATTTCAAGGTCTTCTTTTGGCAGTACACGGGGGCTCTGAATAAAACCTTCACTCACGCCGGGGGAGCCGCAGGTCCGCTGCCGCTGCAGTCCTTGCTCGGGTTATTAAAACATCAAGCTGCTGTCTCAGTGCCTCGGCTCAGCCCCGCCGCTGCCTCCCTCCCTTTGTGTGGCACTGAACACCTGCCATTAATACTAATTCGACTCCGGAGGGAAACTCCCTTTCAGATATGCTTGTCTGAAAATAAATTGACATGTAAAAGGTCTCTTTTGTCGGGAAGTGCAGGGAAAGTGCCGGGGTGAGGAGCAGACGCTGACAAAAGGAGCCAGTGACTCTTTAAATGATGTGTGGAGGGGTGGGAAGTGTGAGGTGTCGGGGCGATGCTGTAACTGGGCTGATGGGATCACACTGGAGAAGGACCCCAGGGCTGCGACCTCTGTTTGGTGTTAGACTTTAAGATTTGGGGTGATTTTTGTCTAAAGCCCTGGCTGAATGGCCAGGCTCTGCAGGGACCCCTTTGGAGAAAACTCTTTCTGTTTTAGAAAAAATTGTTGTTATTACAAATACGTGCAACAAAAACTAAGAGCAGTGGTGATGAGCCCTTCAATTTAGATGTGTAATGAACTCCAGGGCTCTATTGTTTTTCCTGGGACAAAGGTTTGTATCACTTTCAATTAGGAAGCAGCAAAAGAATCCTTGGTTAGAGTGTTTATTCTGTCCGACAGGCAGCAGTGTGAGCCAGCAAAAGGTCAATATTTTTATTTTTAATAGAAAGAATGATTTGCTTTGAGCTCCTCATACCCTGGGGAGACCATAGCTCTCTCCTAAGAAAACATTTTAAGTCGGTTCTTTGGGCCAGGCTTTGGAGGGAGTGCCACTGCTTGAAATTTGCTTTGGTGCTGAAATGACACAGTCCTGTGGCTGGGGATGAAAACAGAAGTGTTGTGGTGTGGACGTGACATTCAGCTGCTGCTCATTGGGTTTCTGGGTCTGAAATAATTCACTTCACAATGAAGATCAAGTTGAAATATGTTCAGGGCTTGAAAGAGAGGAAAAAAATGGAATTGTGGCAATTACAGAAACGTTCCAGATTCGCTGGTGTCGCGCCTGGTTTATAAAACAGGCCCTCGGTGCTGCTGAGCTCCAATGCCATCTTCCTTTTAAACAGCAGATGGTGTTAGAAACCTGTAACAGGTGGAAGCTCTTCAGTTTTATGTGAGAGATCAGAAGTAGCAGCAATTTCTGTTTCCCAAGGGGTAGTTCCTTCCCGAGCTGAACAGCAAGCTGGCCCTTTGCTTGGGTAGTTATTACAGAGGGGAAAACTTCTGAATCACACATGTTCATGTGAAAGAAAGGGATTCTGATTTCACTTATTCTGGTTATGATAAAAGGAACCTGGTAATGGCCTCCATAATCCTCTGTTAGCATCTCTAAAGGAGAGATGTAGTGGGGGAAATGAGCTCTGTTTGCTGGTGTGCCTCAAAATCCGGCTCCAATCTGCCAGATCTGTTGGTTCCTTGTCTATAATAGCACTTCGCATGCTTAAAGTGTTTTATAAACATTTAATTACCGCAGCTTTTGACTCAAAGCCAGGAATCTCTCATTCATCTGCTGCTTGCAAGGGTTGTGAAAATGATATTCAAATTATAGAATTACAGAAAGGGCTGAGTTCAAACCCCAGTTACAGGAACCTCTGTTCCTGGGATCCACGAGCGCTGCCCGTCCGCAGGGCTGTGTTTCCAAAGGGAGTCACTCCAGCAGTGGAAATGGAAACGTGGCCTGGAATGCGGAGAGATCTGAGGGTCTGTCAGTACCTCAGGACACGGAGCTGCATTTCCATCACGTTAGGGAAACGAGATGCTAAATTCTGCTCGGCTGGTGTTGTAGGAACTTCTGAGGCAGGCAGGGAGTGTGGCTCTGTCTAGACCAGAGCCGTGTTTGATCCCCCAGCCCCGGTGTAGTTTTAAAAGTCCCTTTTTTCCCACCCACCAAAATGCTTGGAATTTTAACATGTCTGCTCCACCCCAACTCCCAACTCTCTTTTTAAAAAGGGGAACCTCCAGGAGTTGTGGGGTTTGTGACACCAAGTGGAAGCAGCAACTAAAGATTAAAAACTTGTATGGGATTAATAATTTCTAGCCAATCATCTGCCTCTTTCACCAGCTCACTTTCCTGAGCAGCACAATGTACCTGCAGAACTGGGTGTGCAGGAATAGAAATCATTTACTTTCCATGAAAGTTGCCCGGAGAAGCTGTGGCTGCCCCATCCCTGGGAGTGTCCAAGGCCAGGTTGGACGGGGCTGGGAGCAACCTGGGACAGTGGAAGGTGTCCCTGCCCATGGCAGGGAGTGGAACTGGATGAACTTTAAGGTCCTTCAACCCAAACCATTCTGGGATTCAATGAAAAAAAGAGCTGTTGACTGGCTCGGTGTGTGTTCTGGTGGATCCACACAAACAATCACAGCTGGGCAGGGCAGGAACCCAGAGAAGCTGCTCCTCTAGGAGCTGACCGTGATCTCATCGGCTTGAGGAGGGCTATCCTGAACTACCCAGGAGAAAACCTCCATCTGCACCTGCTCACCCCTCCAATCTTTACTGCCACTCTGAAGGCAGATTGGGAGCTCCTTTGATAAACTGCTGGCAATCAGCCCCTTTTTAATGAGGCAGCTCCCCAGTTTCAAGGCTCTGGATCACTCGGAGCTGGGCTCGCTCTCTGCTCCGTGAATTGTGAGCGCACCCCGAGCAGCCACGCTCAAAGTCATCCCAGAGTCCCTTTGGCTGCCCTGTTTAAAGACAGGGTAGGGAGCTCCTCTGATGTTTCATTAAAGCTGGCTTTTCTCCTCGTGGCAGAGCAGATTTAATCAGACCTGCCTCCTAGTTCCAGCTGCTGGGTAGGAGCGCTCTGATCTGTGCACTGGGTGCACGTCTAATTATGGAGGCAATTCCCATGGATACCAAGAAGAATTGCCTGTACTGGCAAAAAATGATCCCAGCTGGGAAAATGGGGAAGGAAAATGTGTTGAAATATTCGGGAAGAGATTTCAAAAGTTTCTGGAAATGTACATGAAAAAGATTTCTGTTTCTTACACCACAATGTGCAAATCTTGATTATTTTAAAACTAAGATACGGGTTGGTTTGTAAGAGCTTATCCCAAATTGCTGCTTTCTCCTGCTACTGGACAATTTACCAGCACCACAAAACTGCATTTCCCTCCTCCCTGTTACGTGCATCCAGTTGGGAATGCTTTCCCACCTTTGCTTCTCACCTGTGCAGCACCGGAGGTGTGTTTGGAGAAAATGTCCAAGAGTTTGTTTCCACCAGGGCACACCCTGGGTGAGGCTGAGCGAGGGCTGGTAATTCTGGTTCCTTCTGCGCTGCCGGGTGGGACCTGGGTGAGTTCCTCCCCTTTATGCCTCATCCTTCTGAAATGTATGAATTTAAATAACTTATTTCTGTATAAATTATTATTTGAAAGCTCTGTTAAAGACAAAAGAGCACTCCCTGGTAAAAGGAGAGGGGGAAATACCTGGGCAAGCACTGCTCAGATGTGGAAAATTAAACAAATATGATTTAAAATTATTTTGTAATTGTTCAGCTGCAATGCCTCATGTTCAAACTGCATGGGGAAAACCAGATTTCCTAATTTAACTACACAAATTCAGAAGTCTTTTTGAGAGTGTGTTTTTTTGGTTGGTTTTTTTTTTTTTTTGCTTTGGGTTTGTTTGGAGATTTTTAGGAACATTCTAATCAACTCCACAATGGTTGTAACTTGTATTTATTTCACTATTTTCTCTCCAGCAGGGGCTCAGTCACTTCCCAAGATGTTGCTGGCTAATGTAAACACACAGAATAAGGAAAGCTGTGGTACTATTAGGGTGGATTTCCATCTCTTTCTCATCCAGGGCACCTGCTCCCCTTTCCCTCCCCTCCTCCTAGTCTTCCCAGCTGTCTGTCTGTCTCATTAATGTCAATTAGAGATTCAATGCTGCCTGATTTAATTGGCCTGACTTTCCCCTGTAACAGAAAGCCGAGCGCAGGCCGGGCAGGCAGCAGCTCCTCCGCTCTCCGCCCGGGGATGCAGTCGGGAGGGCCGGGGCTTGTTTGCAGCACAGAGCACAATAACCTGTTTGTTACCCTCGCCAGGGAGAGGTTGGTGACCTCCTAACGGGGATGGGACCCGGGCAATGATGTCATTTGAAAGCTTGCAGGGATTTCAGAGCCGCCCAGGAATTTGTGCGACCAGTCCCTCACTGTGGGCTGGCTTTAAGAGGAGACTTGAAGATCCCTGGAAGTGTCCAAGGCCAGGTTGGACAGGGCTTGGAGCAACCTGGGATAGTGGAAGGTGTCCCTGCCCATGGCAGGGGGTGGGACTGGATGGGCTTTAAGTTCCTTCCAACCCAAAGCAGCCTTTCTGTGATTCTACAATTTGCTGCCTGAGCCAGCACTGCCTCCTGCCAGGAGGTGACTCCGCGTGCCCCGAGGTCAGTGAGTGACAGAACTTCCCGGCTGTGGCCGCAGAGGGATCATCCTTCCACTTGAGCCCAGGCTGTCCAGCACTTAACCACGAGCAGGGCTGACCAACACCCAGCTTTCACAGAGTTTACATCAGGACCTGACCCTGTGCCCCCTTCGGGCAGCAAACCTGGAAGCAACCCAGCCCAGACAAATTCTTTACCATCCCTCTGCTCCCCCTTCCACAGCCAAATCCCAGGAACCAGCTCTGACCTACTTCTGCCTGGCTCCTCGCTCACGTCTCCCTCACAAATTATGCAGCCGTCCTTCCCTCTCAGCAGAAATGTGAGTTTCCCAAGGAGCTGGCCCGCGGAGGCGTCAATATTGAACAGCAACAGTACCATCTAGTGACTTGGACTTCCCGGGAGCATCACTCAAGCCAGGAAGAGGGAATCTGTGAATTAGGGAGGCCAAGAAGGTCCCAGATTTGCAAATGAGATCCCATCTCTCGGTTCATTTGGATTAAGGAGACAAACCGTGCTGTTGCTCCACCAGTCTCGGGTTTTTCATCAGAGAGCTGTGTGATGCCTCCTCGGGAGCCGGTCCCGTTTGCAGCCTCCTGACTCCCCGCTGAACCCGGCCCTGCCCCACGCTCCCTCTGCTGGCAGCCAACTCCTTGATTTCACACGTTCCCAACTCCTCGCACACCCGCCCGCCCGCACAACACCAAATCCCGGCAAAGGCATCAGAGGCAATGGAAGGCCGTGGTGATTTCTCACTCCCGATAAACGTGCACGTTCTCGCTCTGATGAGCCACTGGTGAAATCCTGAATTGGATGCGTGAAATAAATAGATACAATTCAATTTAATCAATCAAAAATAGGCCCGAAACCAAGTGTAAAGGGCCCGCTCTGTGCAGATCTGAAATTACACACTCGGCAGCTGAAGGGAGGAAATCAAATTAGAGCATTTCTTTCCCCATCAAAGGACATTAGTCCCAATCCAGGTTCGTTACGCTCACCGAGTGCAGTTATCCCTGTCAGAATTCCAGCTGACCGAGGCATCGTGTGGCAGTACCAGGTTAGTGACAGCTCTGGTGTGTTCTGTGTTGGAGGTGACAACTTTTCACAGCTGTTTTGCAGCATGCATGTGCCCATCACCTCTTTCCTGGTGAAAGAAGACCACTGTCAGACACACGAAATGCACTGATTGGGGTGAGGTGACAAAAAAGCCTCGCTGCAGAACCCCAGTGCTCAAAAATGCTGCAAAATGCCCCTGGTACGGCAGGATAAATTGTTCTGCTGGGTAATCAGATACATCCCCTCCTTGCTGTCAATAGAGCAGCACTGCCCTGAGTCCACCCAGCCTTGCTCGTGGGCTGATGAGTGGCTGACAATTTTCTGGTCTCAAATTAAACAGAAAACTAAATTAGCAAATTAATTGTTTGCCATGTTTTTCCTTAGTCCCCATCAGCTGCCTCAGGTCCTGCAGCCAATCCAGAGCCCCTCTCTGCAGCTCCCAGTAGAAGGTGGAGCCCTGCACTGGGTCCTGCTATCTACCAAGTGTCAGTCATGTTAATTTTAAATTACTTTTGTACAGCTTGGTGTCAAAACGATTAAAGCATGAAAAGAAAAACTGAACTAGAGGGAGGAAAGGCGGGGGGAGAGAGAGAATGAATAATTTACCTTGCATTTACAGCAAGGACACTTGGATTTCCTTAACTCCTCAACTCTGAGAAGCCTGAAACTTTTATTTCTTCTGCTTGGGACTGTACCCAAGTGGGTGCTCTGGATCATAGAACCACAGAGTGGTTTGGGTTGGAAGGGACATTAAAGCCCATCTCATTCCACCCCCTGCAGGGGCAGGGACACCTTCCACTACCCCAGGGTGCTCCAAGCCCCGTCCAACCTGGCCTTGGACACTTCCAGGGATGGGGCAGCCACAGCTTCTCTGGGCAACCTGTGCCAAGGCCTCACTGCCCTCTGAGTAAAGAATTGCTTCCTAATGAGGATCCTACAAGGATCTGGGACCTAGTTATCGTGGTCTACAAGGAGGTGATAACTGCTCCCAGCACAATGCCGGGATTTTATCTCAGTTTCTTTCCAGGAAAGGCTTTTTTCCACACTGCTCTCACCGACTGCTGCAATCACCAACACGGACAAACCCACCCACCCACATACAGACCTTTTCTCCCCTTCCCAGGGCTCTGCTCCCAACTGGGTTTACTCCACGACTCGCACGTACTGTGCTAGATAATTACATACTCGGGAAATACAGAAATGCCTAATCAGATACAGCCTTAAATGCGCAAGAATTAGGGTTGTAGGATTGCGGCGTAGCATCCCTGGAGCTCACACAAGCATCTGGCTCACACAAGCAGCCCACGTGCACTGTGAAAATGTTGGGTTTTGGGCACAGACTG
Organism: Atrichornis clamosus; assembly: GCA_013400975.1. NCBI lineage: Eukaryota > Metazoa > Chordata > Aves > Passeriformes > Menuridae > Atrichornis > Atrichornis clamosus. The sequence goes on from WBMZ01001348.1 coordinate 46,099, forward strand.
CTTTTATCTCCCTTATTAACTCCATCCATGGATTCTTTGTCTTGCCAGCTACTGAATGGTGTCATCAGTGGTCTTTGAAATACCATTCTAAATCTGTTGAGGCCAGAAGAACAGCAAAAAGATTTGTAAGAGGGCAACTTGACATCACCAGAAAATGTAAATCAAGTTCAGCCACTTCTGTTTACGTTTATGCTCTATCTGGCTTATCCATTAAAGCATCTTTCATTCATTTAAGAAAGGGTATAAATATTGGGAATTATTTTGTCATGAGGGACTGCAATGTGCAATGAGGTGCCTTTGGTAGGTGATGATCACTAAGAGGGTGACAGGGCTGATTGGGAAATCAGAGAGGCTCGAGCCTCCAGTGTAACGTACCCTGCAGGATGTGTGTGGGCTTGAACTGATTTGTCAAAAGCAAACAATTTTACTAATGGGTGTTTGCTGGAAAATGAGCGTGATGTCTTGGAAATTTCTGTGCTGCTTTGTGCTCTCTCCTCACCATCTCTCCTTGGCAGCCACAAAGAGGAGACACCTCTGTGTTCTACCTGCACTTGACTCCTTTGGCCTTAGGACTAACCCAGCCTTGCTGGATCCCAGACAGGTTGTGCGGAGGGTGAGAAGTGTGTTCGAAACATCCTCCTCCTCCAAAAGCCCCTGCCTGACTCCTCCAGCGTGTTTGCTTTGGATGGACAACCTCTGAGGAATCTCCACCTCACCAGGCAGGAGCTGTGACTGGGTAGCAGCATTTCCAGGGCTTTCACTTGAGCTTGGCGGCACAGGAACGTTTCTGTCCGTAACAGTGGGATTCCCTTCACATGACGTTTCCTCAGCTTCTGATTCACAGATACATCATTTAAAAGACTTTTTTTTCCTTTCACATTTGAGAAGCTCCTGTAAACTTCCCTTATCCTCCACCAGAGGCCTGGCAGGAGGCTGGGAAACTGAAAAGCAGAGTCTCTTGCAGTGTCTTTCAGTGATGTTTCAGGGACACCACTTCAGATGTAGTGAGTCCTGAGTACTCTGGGCCAATAACCTCAGCTTTCCCTGGTTAAAACATGCTCAGCTTTATAAAACTAATACCTTTTTTACTGGATTCTGCTAGCCCAGATTCAGCAGAATATCTGCTTGGGATTGAGTTACTTGAGTAACTTTAAAAATAAAAAGCGTTGTCAGCCGGAACATTAAAAATTCAGGTGTAAATACTACACCGGATCTGGGAATTAAAGCACAATTCCAAACCAAGCAGGACTGCTCTTCCACCTGGCACTGGGGAGGCAACAAAACTGGGAAGCTGGGCAGGGATTTGTATCAGATCTGTTATCAACAAATCACTCCCAACTGCAAAATCTTCATGTATCCGTCATTAAATGGTTTCAAATTCTAAATAGTCTGCCAGGCAGGCAATTAACATCATTAATTGAGCAAAATTCATCCAGAATGATTGATTTAGACTTAATTTCAGGACCCAAGATTTCTCAAGGTGTACCTTTACCCATCACGCAGCCACGCTGGGGGTTCCTCACAGTTCCCACGAATCACTACAAACACTGGAGCAATGAATATTAAAGTCGTCAATCCTGGAGTGGTTGCCACAAAAACAAGAGGACAAACAACTTACTCAGACAAGAGCACACTGAAAGGACATGTAGGAATAAACCACTTTTCCTCAATTAGGAGTTCCTGAAATCAGGGAGCTGTGGGCTTTTTTCTTTCCAACACTCGAATTTCCTGCAGCCCAAGAATTTCAGTTGTTTTAATGTGTTGGGGTTTTTTTAGGCTTTTGGCAATTCTGCCATGATAGTTTAAAGTATCCACCAGGCAACTTCAAGCTTTTCAGTGCAGACTGTGGAATCAGTTCTTTGTTGGGGAACACTTCATCCCCTTGAAGTATCCAGGATGATTTAATCTTATGGGACATGAGGACAAAGTGATGTTTTCCCATCTCCTGCTCTCTAAACACAGAACTGCAATTACTCCAAGCCCACCAGCATCACAATGTGGTGAGCGATCAGTTTTCCATAGTGGCCATTTATCGGGACCTGCCTTTTTTATTAAGGAAAAAAACCAGGATCTGGAAACAATCCATCTCAGCTCAAGTTTTTTGAAGGAGTTGTTTTAATTCTCTCCAGAAGAAAGCTGCCTGTGTGTAAAGTCACTGATCTGCTGGTGAGTAATCAGGGAAGATTTTGTGTTTAATATTTTGATGTTTGAGGGAAGCAGCACAAGGCTGACAGAAAAAATCCACGTATTTACAAGCTGTTCTGCACTGATTGGGGTACAAAGAGCGAAGGAATAAAAGTACAACAAAGAGCAAACCACTAAAAGATATTAAAACAGCACAGCTCATTCTTAACTGAGCAGTGCTGGAGGAGTCTAAAGCCCAGAGATGATTCCTAGTCCAAGAGCTGGAGGCTGCTCTTTCCAGTAGACCCTGAACTACAGAATTTAGAGCTAAACCCCATGAAGACAGGACTTCAAAGAGATCCTTCCCCCCCCTCAATTTACATTTGGGGTTTAGGTTTGTAAATGGAGCCACACAGAGATGTAGGAATGGTGTTAAGGAAATGGAAGCATAGGAAAGGTGGCGAGCATCTAGAATCAGGAAATTTCTATGGAATGCTTGGTTGCTAACAGGATTTACGGGTATCTCCTTGCTCTAATGGATCTTTCTCTTCCACATAATTTCATTACATGTTGCCTGCCTTTCCTGAGTAGACCTAGCATCCCCGAAACTTGTGGATTCAGTGGAGGAAGGAGGTTTTTGGCATCAAAGTGTTGCATTTCAACACCAGAGAGGATCGACAATGCCACATTTAAAGGGTGGCAACTGGGAACCAGCAGAGCTGCAGAGAGGAGCTAGTACAAGGCAACAATCTGGAGAAGGCAGAGCAAGTGAGAGGCCTTTAACTGCAGGGCAGGATCGCGCCACCCGATATCTAATGAACCACACGGTATTTACTGCCCATGTTTGTGTATCACAGGCATTTATCAGCACCCTCATTCTCCCCTCCTGTTTTTTCCACTTTTTTTTTTGGTGGCTTGCATACATTAGGCATTTTTACTGTTGTGTCGTTAAATAGTTGAAGTATTAAAGTGCAGACCCCAAAGCCCTCTCGGCTCAGAGACATCCTTCAGCCGAGTCTAATGGGAATGAGTTTTATCCCCTAGATAAGTTGTTTGGAAATGAGGTGAAGAGGAGCACGTCCACACGTGGGAAAAGGGATAACTTAGTGCACCCAGAGCAAGGAAAGGTTGGACTCGATGATCTCAGAGGTCTTTTCCGAAATAACCGATTCTGTGACTCCATGAAAGCTCCACAGGTGTGCAAGCTGGCCCCGTTTTCTCAGTTTTTTCACCCAGGCAATGTGAGCCCTTCCCCAGGCGAGGAGGCGGCCGGGCTCCCCCGCAGCCTCGGCAGGCAGAGGGCAGCAAAGGAGCCTTTTCACGTTTTTGCTTTCCTCTTTTTTTTTTCTCCTTTTTTTTTTCTTTTTTTTCTTTTTTTTTTTTTTTTTGTTCTCAGCCCGTTGCAGTCGGAGCTTTCCAGCCCGATTGTGCTAAAACGCTTCTGTACCAGCGTTTGCATTTACCAGCCCGGCCTCCCCTCCCCCGCGCCGCCTCAGCCCGCTCCCAGCCCCCCGCATCCAGGGATCGCCCCCATCCCAAGGAACTCGGGGGGAAAGGGGCTCTTTGGGGGGGTTTCTTCCCCCTGGACCCCCGGCCATGCCGGGCTCTTTCCCCTCACCCCACCCCGCTGTGTTCCTCCGCTCCCCGCCCCTCAGTTTTGGGGGTAGAGGGGCGCTCCCGGGTTAAGGGGGAAAGGGGCAGTCTGCCCTCCCGCCCTCCGGGTTGTGAGGGAAAAACGGGGTTCAGCCCTTCCAGACCCCGGGTTGTGAGGGGAAAAGGGGTTCAGCCCCCACCCCGCGCACGGCGGTTACGAGGGACTTTATCCCTTACTTCTCCCTGCTCCATCTGCACAGGAAGAGGGGGCGGGGGTCGGTCTGAGGGGTGCCAGCGGGCTCGGGGGGGTGTCCGGGCATGGGGAAGGGGCTGTGCCATGTCCCCCCGCCTCCCATTCCCGGCCTGGGACTCTTTGGCTCCCGCCCCCCCTCGCTCCTAAGCGGGAGTTTCCAGGAAGCGCTGAGGAGTGCCGCAGCACAGCGCAGCCTCTCGCACAGCGCGCTCCTTCCGCCGAGGCCGTGGCAGGAACGCCAAGTAGTCCCAGCGGCCTCCCTCCCTCACTGGGCAAAAGGCTTCCTCCCGCTCTCCCTTAGCCGAGACACCGCTACAGGCACGGGGTGGGAGAAGCGTTTGCCTTCCCACATTCCCGCAGCGGCTTCGGCCGGGATAACCAGAATGAAGCGGTGGGGGTGGGGGAGGTGAAAAAGCCCCAGCGCCGGCTGCGGCGGAGGGATCCGGAGGCGCGGAGGAGTGAGGAGGCGCGGGGAGCGGGGGGTGAGCGGGAAAACGCGGCGCGGAGCCGGGAACAGCGCCCCCCTCCCCCTGCGGCGGGGGCGGGAACAGCCGCGGGGGGGGCGCCGTCAGGGGGTCGCTGAGGGGGGACGGGACCCCCGCGCCAAAGTTTGGGGAAACTTTCCCCTGTTTTGGGGCCTAGGTCGCGCCTCAGCCCCGCGCTACCGCGCCGGGCAGCGAGAGCCCTCAGAGCGGCTGCGGGGCTGCCTGTGCCCCCCTTCCCTCTGTCAGCGCACCTGGGCTCTCCCCGCCTCGCTCCCTCCCTGCGGCCGCGGAGCCGCGCTCGCTGCGCCCCACAGATAAGGCCGGGGCTCACCCCGCCCCACGGGGCACCCCCGGGCTCGCTGTGCTGGATAAGCGGAGCCGCCACGTTGAGGGAAGTTTGCCCCGTGTTCCCCCCCCAGCTCCCCAGCGGGTGTTTTGACTTCTCACAGGACCCCACAAATCCCAGCACATCCTCCCGGTAACCCCGCAGGGAGCTGCGATCCCGGCCGGTCCCCCCGGCCCTGCCCTTATCCCGGTGGCACCCGTGTCCTATTAACCCTGTGGAGAGGGGACAAAAGCTAAACTATGGTCCTGCACTGCTCCCCCCCCCCGTCCCGCTGCCGGCACCACGAGCTTCACATCCTCCTGCTAAGGCTGAAAGGAACAAGAACAAGAGCTGCTGATGGTTGTAAGGCCTCGCTCGGTTCTCCCCACCCCCTCCGCCAGCACCATCCCCCACTGCAGCTCCCATGGACTCGTATCCCTCCCATTAACGCTGCAAGGGGAGGACAGGAGCTCTGATGGGTTTTTCTCAGGCTTTGCTCTGTTTTCTCCCCCCACACACCGACCAGCACCAGCTCCACAGCCCTGCAGAAGTGCAGAGCTGGCTCTGCTACCACATCCATGAATGCCCCTTCCCTCTGAGCTCCAAGGAGAAAGGGAAAAAAACCACCCTGATTCCTCTCGTTTTGCTTATTCATTACAACCAGTTGGCAGTATGCTGTTGAAAACGTGCGATCTCTTGTTTCAGAAGCATCTGTGCTTTAAGAATAAGGTTTTGTCTTCTTGAATATGGCTCTTCATAATAATCTCTTGAGGTGCTCCATTTTTGTCCTTAAAGTTCTATTTTATTACCTCTTCTGGATCAGTGAAGGTCGGTTTAACCCTTTAGAGATGAAAATCAGCAGCCACTTCAGGAAAGTGTTGCCTTTTTCTTTATTAAGTCATGGTTACAATAATATTTTATGGAGGATTCTTTTCCCCAGCCCAGTCCTGCTGCATGCTGAAGGAAGTGTGTGCTTCAGCACTGATTAAAGTCATGTATGAGTTAATGAGAAGCTTGCAGAGTATGTGAAGCAAGAGAAAATCTTTAACCAGCTCTGCTGTTCCTTCTACATACCACAAACTTGCACGCTGTAACCAGAAGGTGGATTGAATATGTGTGAAATGCTGCAGTAGGAGACTCTTAAATCGCATCACAGGTGGATGCTCACTCAATTAATATGTTATCATTTCAAAATACCTTAAAGTCAGATGGGTTTGGTTAGGGTTTTTTTTTAAGTATGTTGAGACTTCCTATTTCCACATACATTGAAATGGATGAAAGATGCTATAGGCTTACAAAGTATTGTTTTCTTGATTTTTTAAAATTTTGAACAATCTGTTTTCCCCTGTTCTCCCTGCTTCCTGGGTTAATAGATTGATAATGCAAAAGGGACTCTGAGGTGCTGGAGGAACCAGCAGTGGTGTCAACATTCCAGCTGTGGGACTTCTAATTTAAGAAACATATTGTCATAAGGAATAAGATCAAGGCTGAATCCTGCTTGCATTTCGGTCCAAATACAAAATACGCTTTGGAAGGAGTCCCCAGGGAGCACTGAGAGTAATTAAGTAAAAATAAAACCTTTCACTTCAGCCCCCCCTTCCCCTTTTAACAGAGACAAGTCAGTGTGATGCTGTTTTCATTCCACCATCTTCATTATGTGTCCTGATATTTCTTAATTTTGAATTGCATCTGAAATACTCGAGTGACTTATAATTTCTGTGATTTGGGGGTATTTCTAGACCATACTTTTAAAGAAGTCATCTCGCTGTGTCCCAGAAGGAGCCACTGAGCAGTCGTTCTCATAAACAGCACTGAACTTCTTACAGCCTTGCCTTTCCAAAGACCTTTTTTTCCCCCTGTAATTTTCATCCTTAACTGTTGAATTCCCTTTTCTTTACATTAAGTAAATATTTATTAGCACCACTTGGATTTTTTTCATCTTTTTAAAAGAACAGAGCCTTGTCACTGAGACAATCCTTTCGTATTGAGGAGATGACATGAAAAAGGAGTGAAGGAGAGTTGTCTTGTGCTGGGAAATGCCATTTTTGGAAAACAATAGTATAGAAAATGGAAATGAAAAATACATTTTATGCTGGTGGGAACTTGTAATGAGGCTAAGAGAGGATTTGATGTCTCAGAAAAGCAATGATTACAAGGGAAAAAGTGAGACTTTATCATCCATTTATAAAAGTTCTCGGGCTGAATATCCTTTTGGGGAGCTGAAATTTGGCTCAAGTCTGTTTGTGAACATCTGTTGAATGGAATTTTAAAAAGGCACAGATTATAATCTTAGTTTCTGTTGGCTGCTTAGGATAATAAAATAAAGGGAAATAAATGTATCTGCGAGTACATTTTGGGGTTTGTTTTGTTAATAATGAGCTGCATGAATGTTCAGTAGTCTCTGCTGCTGATTACTGGGCTCCGTATGTGTTTCCATACATTTTTCTCTTTAGCATATAAAATATTGTCTCTACCCCTTTCTGCAGCTGTTTATTCCATTTGAACACTCCTAGAAAGCCTTCAAGTTTTTGTTGGTTTTTTTTTTTGTGACAGGAGGCTCTTGGACTTTGGCATCTGTGGCATCTTCTGCCCCAGGAACACAGCGATGTATTGGAAGAGCAGCACTGAGAGCTGTTGGGTGTTCCCAGAACTGTGGCCGTTTGCTTCCATCCACATCCTGCCCACCTGTCCTCTGCCAGCTCTGTAAATGCAACCACTTTGTGTCCACGGGCTCAGGATAGCACCACTTCAGCACCTATTTCTGCAGCATTTGTGACCTCCTGTTATTCAGGGAGGGCTTCACTGTAATTTTCCCTCCTATTATTTTGCCTCTCTTCACAGCCTGATGTTTTTTTGCTGTTGTTTTCTATTCCAAGCGAGGATGCTGTGAGTGCCTCAGCTCAAAATTTAGGTCATCTCCGATGGAAGAAGGGAGACCTAAAAAGTAAAAATAAGATTTCAGTGTGCCTTTAAAAGTGACAACTCTTTGGGAAAAAATGCACGAGCTCACCTGTATTTTGTGGCAGGAGGGGGGAACGGAGGGAGCCTTTTCTGATTTCAGAATGAAAGCTGAGTATCTCTTTGTGAGTGTGGTTTCTTTTCCATGTGCTTTCCTGGTCTTTCATTTTCACACCTGATTTGAGCTTTAATCACTCAAATTATTCATAGACTTGCCCTGGAAAAAGAAGAGAGTGACCTCTTCCCATCTGCAGCAGATGGATTTACCATCAACAATTGTAAATGGATGACTTAATAATGGGGTTTGCACTTAAAATTTTTAATTCTGTGATTTCAGGAATTCTGTGTGTGGTCTTTTCCGAACTGATACGTTGAAGTTGCACCATAGAGATTTATTTCCTGCAGTTTATCTCTTAGCATTGGGCTTCTGTCTACAAAGAGCTGATGACCCCTAAGCTGCTGAGTTGCCAAAGCACCCACGCCTTGCCCGGGACCAGGCCAGTGAGTTGCAGTAGTTATTTTTTTTGTCTGTAATTATACTCAGTGTCTTCCATGACAAGGAACCTCAGGACAATTTATGAAATCGACTGCCATGAAAGTCCTGCCTGTTGGGGGTTATGTGATTACAGTTTAGCTGTCCCTCAGCCTGAGGGTGCCTGAGGGGACGGGGAGCCAACTGCTCCTCAGTGCTGTGGGTGGCTGGAATCAGCCACTGGAATTGATAGATATCTGTTGCTCTTGCCTTCCTGTTACTTTAGTGGCTTAATTTAAATTATTAAGGAACTTGTGAATCCGTTTTGTTTGGTTTCTGCTCTTCCTAGAAGCTCTCTGCAGTTTTATATGTATTAAATGTGCTAAGCTTCATCTGGCCTAGATGTACAATAAATACCTTAGTCAATGTAGTTAAGTCCAGTTTCCTCTATTCACTCAGAAGAGATTTGCTCCTTATCTGAGTTGTTCCTCCATTCAGAAGGAGAGAAGCCTTGTGCAGCCGGAGCTCACCTCATAAATCACCCAGACAAATGGAGCTTGGGGCAGAAGAAGATACAAAATAGGAATAGTTGTGATTTAGGCTCCATGAGGTTTGAGTTCTGCTGTGGGAATGTGCTTACCAACTATTTGAAATACTAATGTTTAGAATAGTCACTATTTTCCAGCTATTCTTTCAGCTGAATTTGCAGTTTTCAGCTAAGCCCTGCTCCTCAAGAGTGCCTCCCTTCACCCCTGAATATGCTCTAGTATTTGGTGGCGTCGCTTTAACAGTATTGGTCTGGTATTGATAACTTTTTAATACAAAGATTAGAAAGAGCTTCTTGGTCTTCACGCAGGCTCTGCTCTGGTCCACAGATATGGCACAATCTACTCACCAATTTCTTTGGCTCTGTTGTGGAAGTCGTGGCTCCCAGCCAGCAACATGTGCAGCTCAGAGGAGCTGGAGTGCAGGTTCTGGACCAAACCATGGTAACACACAGACTGCATCTTCTCACAACCCCAGAGTCACCCTGTTTCTGCTGCTTAGAACCCTTCTGATGACACCAAGCTGCTCTTTGCTTGGTCCCCTGCCTCATTTAAGCAACTAATCTCATTTTTGTTCAATACAAGGTTATTTTCTACTATTAGCTCTTCTATAATGTCTTCATTGCTTACAGTTCTGAATAGTTGGTATATTTTTGATTCCAAGAGTGTTTGATGAGTACATTTGTTGGCACCTGTCCTTGTTTCCCTCTACTCCTTCCATATTCACTTTAAGGACCCTTCACAACAATCTCACCTCCCTGAGTTATGAGAGGTCATTCCCTCTACCAGATTCGAGCTTCCTGTTGGTGTTTTGTCATTTGTGAGCAAGGAAGGGCTGAGATCTCTGAGCTCAGTTGTTGCTTCATCTCCTCAGCTCTCCCAGGGGTCTTGCAGATGCTTTCAGTTCTGCCTCACATCTTTGATTTGGTGAGGTTCCCTGCTATTTACATTTCCTCACATATATCCTCTTCATACCATCTGCTACCTTATGTTTTGCTCATCTCTGAAATGTAGTGACCATATTTCATGCAACGTTGTTCTACACGGTTTTCTTAAAATTTAATTAAAAGGTTCTGAAAGAACAAAGCAAATTAGAATTCACCCATTTTGTGGAGACACTTTGAGTGAATGGGAAACAGCTCAATAAAGACTTTCAAATGCCTTGAATGAATTTGTAACCAAAATTTTGTGCATTGTTCATCCAAAGGGTGTATTATTGAACTAATTAAGAGAGTTTTATTACTGGTAAAAGTTGAGGTTGTTACTAAAGGACAGCATCTTCTCTAGAAACTCTTTTTCTTTGGAATTCAGCGGTTCTCCTGAGCAGTATTTACTCTGGAGTGAGTGTGTGGCTGTGCCTTGTTAGATAAAAGCTGCAGTACTAAAACTGTTTTACTGAACTTAGCTCCTGACCTGCCTTCTGAGGCCACAGCTACAAAGGGATGATACATCAATCTAGTTTGTTTGATCTAATTACAGCTGTTTAACCATCCTGGGCACAAGTGCACTCACCCCACTTTGTTATGCTGATTCCAGGTATTTTCACTGTTAATCGGGTGCACGGTGCTTGGTTCTTTCTTGTATTAATTTACCTCTCAAGATATTCTGGGCTGTTATCCCACAGAGAGGTGTTCTCCTACTCAGCTGTGTGTTATTTTTCACAACATGTTGACAGGGAATTCTCAGGAATTTGGGGATTCTGTGGGTCAGCCTGACAGATGATTATTCCTTCTCTCCTGACATCCATTGGTTTTTTGCCTGTGCAACTTCTTTTCCAAAATGCTGCAAGGTGGCATGAAGAAGAAAGTGGTAAATCCATTAAAACATCCCTTAACATGCAGAAGCCCATTGGCACCTGTGGGAGAGCAGATTTCTGATTACTTCTAACTGAAGAGTATGGAGTTTATGTCAGGAATATGGTTGTGGGGTCTTTTTTTATGGTGTATATATATATATATAGATATATATATATATGATCTTCTGCGCTTCGCATAAGAAGTTACCTGGAGTCTTTCCCACATACAGCCTGTGAATCAAACAAGGGTTATGGAGCTTCAAGCAATAAACATGGTCTATCACCTCTTCTGTTTCCAGTGGCCATGAACATTTGATTGCTGACCTGTCCTCTAACAAAATGGACCATTGGTATTTTGTCCCCTCTCATTTCTACCATGAGCACTCTCCTTTTTTATTTGCTTTTTTTTTTCCCAATTGATTAAGCAAATCCACCATTTCAATTTGTTCTTGAGGGTTAGATTTCCTCAACCTCCCAGCATTCTTGTTGCTCTCTTTGTGCTCTCTCCAGTTGCTTTGTAACTGCTTTTATTTTCTTATGTGGAACCTGAAAATGGTTATTGCAGAATATTCCAGCTGAGATCTCACTGAGTTCAGCCAGATAATTGTCAGGGGTGTCCTACGTAAAGCAGGCTTATTAAATATTTCTGTGATGTGTTATCTTTGCTGAGCTGACTCAAATTCAGTTTGTGATCCATTATAACCACTGCCTGCCCCATTCCTCCCCTCCCATCCATGCTCCTTTCTTCGATCCCTGGCTGTGAAAAACTCCAGTGAAAATGCCATGCCTGGGGAAGACAAGGGTCTGAGGAGGCTTTTCAGATGCACTGTTCTTGTGAACTCCAGGTGTGTCAGCTTGCTGATGGAAGAGGGGTTGTGAAATGATGTGTATTTGCAATCTTGGATGGAAATTATAATATGTTTTGTCTTATTATTGCTCTGAAAGTTTCAATGTCCTCAAAGTTCTGAGTTGGAATAGGAATGTTTGTCTGCAAATGGGGCAGAACGTAGTTGTAGTACATGAATCTTACATGATCATTTTCTTGCTAAATGTTTCACTCTCCCATTAATAAGACAAGCAGAATAATTAGTTAATGTAAAAAATAATACAGTTGCTAGAGGTGAGATGAACCAAAATTAAATCTGGAAGGTGTTTGAAAAAACAACAGAAAATTTCTGGGGTTCTCATTTGGTCCAAAGCATTGATGACCTGAAAGTACAATTCATGGCTGTGAGGTGTCCTCTGGTGAGAACACTGAGAAACAGAAAAGGTAAAGGAAAAAGAAAAGAAAAGGAGGAAAATACCCAAACTGAAGATGCTTTTTGGCTCTGTTCTAGTGCGTGTTGTTGTTTATAGAAAGATGAAGAGGTGACAGACCCAAGGAAACAAGGAAAACCAGGATGGAAAACATCTCCAGTGGGCAGGCACTTGAGACAGACGACCCCAAGAAGGGCAGCCCTGGTTTGTTGCTTTATTGCTAAAGCAGGTACATTTTGTGTGGAGAGATGAAAGAAATGGGTGATACCTGTTCCTGGTGGTTATTTGTGATGGAAACAGAAAGGCTTTAGGAAAAACCAGACCTACAGTGTGAGCCTTTATGGTCTTCTGGGAGGTGCAATCCCTTGGGATTTTGAAAAGCTGTTCCTTTGGGAATCTCTCTCTGTGAGCAGAGCAGAGGACCTCTCAGTGCCGAGGTGACAGTGACAGTGTGTACAGGCTGGGCCACAAGGATCAGTGTTAGTTCTCCAAGCACTGTCTGACACAGGGAATGTGCTGAGCTGGTGTGTGCTCCAGGGCCCACATTAATTCACTCTGTATTCCATGGTTCTTCACGCTCCTGTGACCCGGATGAATTTGCCAGGGAGCTGAGCAGGGTGTTCAGTTTTGCTCTCTGTGGTTCTTACACTTTTGCCCACCCCAATCCAGTTCTTTGCACTGTGATGCAAACTCTAATTATAAATCAAATCATACAGCCTGCCTTCTCAAACTCTTGTCTCATTCAGAGTTTTCTTTTATCCTTGTTTTTTGATGTTTGCTTCCATATTTTATTTATTGCATATAATTCAAGTGCTGCAGTAAATACAGAATTACTAATTGTAATGGATTTTTGTTACGCTCATCACTACAGTGTCTGGATACTTTTTAACCACCATAAATGAATCCTCACAATATTGCAGAGATTTTCCTCTCATTTCACTGATTAAAAGTGGGGAAATTAATGGCAAAATTATCAAACTTCTCCACTGCGTCTATGTTCCCCAGAGTAAAGAAGGATTCTTTTAAATCTAGTTTTTCTAATAATAAGTCATCCTATTCTAGCAGTCATCTTGATTGTACTCAGGCCTTTAGATATGTATTTGTTGTCTTGAGTTTAAATACTGTCTTCAAGCCATAATCTGTGTATACAAACTCACCCTATCCTATCACCCCTTCCTTTTGTTGGAATTTGCTGAAAGGAAGCTTCAGTCTTCTCTCCTGACAGATTCTTTGCTCCTGTAACCAGCTCAGGGAGCTTTTTCTATGATTATTCCAGTTTTCACGTGTCATTCTTGAATAGAAACTGTACCCAAAATTCTGTAAGAGAGCTGTTGCCATAACATCTGGATGTGCCTTACCTGGTCTTTAGTTTGTCATCTTCATTTCTGTGACTAAATAACACTTCTGAGTCTTCATCCTTCCCTGTTAATTGTGATGAATTCCCAGTTTACAAGAGTTTTGGCTGTCAGTCCCTGTGTGAACAGCCTTGTGATTTGCATTAATCTTATTACTGCATTCCACCAGTCCATTCCTCAGGATTCTTGTGCTGTTCCAGAACCTCATCCAGTTCTTCACTTAGGATATTTCATTCTTCTGCACTGATGTTTTTTGATTTTGTCAGTAACCACCTGTATTAACACTCTTTTTCCAGTTCCTTGTGCTGGTGTCACTTAAAACCACTCAATAGCACCAGTTCTGAGACCAAAGCTGCAGGAGCTTTCTAAACACTCGCTCTCTATCCCAAAACTTCCCATTTCAGCACAATCCAGCATTGGATTTTGTGTCATTTTTTTACCCACAAAACTTCTCTTGCAATAATCTTCATATTTTCCAATTTAACAGGCATTTTTACATGTTACACCAGACCAAACACTTTACTGATTTTGGGATGGGTGAGATCAACTGTGTCTTCTTTCACCCAGAAAAATCTGCTTCCTCATCAAAGAAAGACATCAGCTTTGCCTGGCATCATTGCAACCTTTGTTGCATTTTATCTCTTTGTTTTCCTCTACATCTTTTCGACCTCCTGAGGAAAAATAATTTAAGCTTTTCATCTCACTGAGGTCAGGCTAATTAGCCTCTAGTTATCTGGACATTACTTTCACAATCTTTGCCTTGATTTTGGGGTGGGTTTTTTTCTTTCTCCCCATAATAGGATGTCAATTTTAGATTATTTTTATACCTCTAGAAGTGGTGAAAATAAATTCACTTGTTTGCATCATAGCTCAACTGCAGTGCTTCGTGTTTTGGTTGGTGGGTGTTTTGGTTTGGTACTTTTGTATTTTTAAAGACAGATGCCACATCATGGCTATTAAACAGGGAAAAGTAATGGATTCTGAAGTATTTGGAAAGTTCTTTAGAACATAATGATAATGAGAAGTTTCTTAAGCAGTGATAACTGAATCCAGGGCTCCGTTATCCTGTGGGATGTTGATAAGTGCCAGGGGCTCGTCACAGCTCGTGGCTCATCACTGCCCTGCAGAAGTTCTGCTCCCCGTGCTTCCTCAGCATTATTTACTGCCCTCATTCCTGTGTTTAAACTGAAAATGGAGTGAGCTGGGCACTCTGAGGTAGTTCTGAACAAAATACACTCTAAAAATAGACCAGGTAAGTAAAACAATAGGAAGACGGTGATTCCAGAGGGTCAGGAATGCACAGGGAAGGCTGCAGTGCTCTCAGTGACTGCATGAACCCAGGGCACAGGAAAGCCCGAGGTCAGTAACTATGTTTCCTGAGGCTGGGAAAAGTAATATTTTTAAATACTTTGTTTCATAATCCAGTTAATTGCAGTCCTTTCTGACAGCTGTAATGACTATGAATCTCTCTGAGCACATTTCACACAGGGATCTAATTCTAAGGATTGGGATGCAAGCAACAACCATTAAATGTTTGGATTTGGAGTGGGGTTTTTTGTGCTTTGCCAGATATACTCAATATTTCTATAAATATTTGAAAATTGCATCTTTTAAATGATGGAAACATATATCTGGGGCTCAGTTTTGCAGAGGAAGCTGTGGCCAATGCCTTTGTTTTACTGACCATACATGTGATATCCCAGCCTCTACCAGCAGTGCTACTGCTGAGGTGTGATCACGGGCCTCTCTCAAGGCACAGATAACTGAGAGATAAAAATGACCTCATTTCACAGTCCCACGGCTGAACTCTGAAAGTTCCAGCAAAGCTGGTTGTTGGAATTTTTGTTTCTAAGTAAATGTCACCGAGGTCCCTACCTGTGACATTCAGAATGTGACTTCTGGGCCGTTTGAGCTGCATGGGATGGAGGCCATGAGCAGAAAATCAGTCCCATCCGCACACCCGGACCGTGTGTGTGTGTGTGAAGTCCTAACACTCCCCAGGTCGGCTGATCACAGCATTCAGACTGGGAAATACACATTTATGGGTGACTGCTGAAAGGTAGATAAGGACAGTTTCTGTTGGAACCTTTCATGGGCAAATGTTTGCAAGCTGCTCAACACCTCGTTTATGTGGAATATTGAGACAGTTTTGGTTTATTCGTTTTCCCCCCAGTTATTTGTGCTTGCCTTTGTACAGCTGGAATGAAGGGACGTTACTAAGTGTTCTCCCCATAGCATGAATATTTAATAGTTTGTGTGTTCCTTCTCTGTGTCGTGTGTGTGTGCCTATATAATACCAACAAAATCTCTTAGAGTCAGTTTTTGCAGGGGATTTTCAAAGCGCATCATGTAATTGAGTCACAGTGCTGAGTAAACCACACTACAGTAGAATTTCACCTAAAATCTAAATTTGCCAAATGGTGGTATTTTGCAGATAAGCATGGATTCTGCTAACTTCCCCTAAATATTTTTCTCCAGTTTGATCCAATTTCCCAGTATGGATGAACTGGTGTCTTTTGGAAATAAATGAAAAATGTTTAGCCCATTGAATAGAGGATTTTCTTTGTTTCTCAGATGTGCAGATACTCATGTTCTGGAGCTCAGAGCTGCTATGAGTGTGCTGGGTGGATCCTGCAAAGTGCTGAGTCCATGGCTAACTTTAAGGGAGTATATCCTTAAAATCAGCGGCACTGCTGATGTTTAAAATTACACAGAGACTTAAGTACTCTGATGGCCCCCAGCCAGTGGCTTTCACATCTCCTAGGACCGAGCCCTAAGGAGACACGGTGATCAGCTGCAGCTCAATTTCCTTTTCCCTTTTTAAATATAAGGTTTAAAGCCCAAATTGTGACAGCTGTTTAATTAAAGATCCTCATTTTAACTGTGAGGAATGTGATATGCAGCATTGCTGTGCCTGGTTTCTTTCTTTCTGCCTCTCCTGGCATCCCAGCTCACTCCTCTACAGCGTTAGTGCAGGGCTTGCAGTTTTCAGTGCTGCTCCGTTCCTGCTTTATCCTCTTCCATCTTTTCCATCTGCTTTATTCTGTTTGGAAAATGGCAATGTAGAATGTGTTTGGTGTAACCTTAATCCTGACCAGCATCTGGGCTCCGTTTAAAAAAAAAAAGCATCTACTGCAAGGAAGGTTTCTGTATATGTTTCCCTGCTTTACTAAAACAAAGTTGGGGGGGGGGGAAGAACCCAAAATAACCATTGCAAAATTATATTTATTTTAATTGATTTGTTAATTAATATGTGGCGTTTAATGTGTTTTCCTGCCTACACGAACAAACCGTGGGGTTTGTGCTCTCACCTCTGTCCCGGTGGGGGTCAAGTCTGAGGTAAACCGGATTTGGACCATTTTGGAAAAGGGGAGGGGGGGCGGTTATTTAAATCTGCTTTTAACAGCCTCGCTGCTAATTACTCCCAATATGTAAAAGTTAACGCCACCATAGAACACGGGATGCACTGAGATTCGTGCCTGATGCTTTCTGACGTTTCCCTATGAAACTTTCCCAGGCCCGCAGAGGTCCCGGTGCGGGGCGGCTCCCAGGGACAGCCGGGGCCGGGCAGGACGGGGACCCCGCAGGCGCTGGGGCTCGGGCACGGGAGGCCGGGAAATGCGGCGGGGCCGGGGGGCACCGGGGACCGGGCACAGCTCGGGGGTCGCGTCCCTCGCGGAGCTCAGTGTGCTCCCACACGGAGCCGGCTCCGATGGCGGGGTGGGACCGCTCCCACACGGCCAGGACGGCGCTTCCCAGCCGGCTGCCCTTCCCGGGGGGGCCCGGCCCCGACCCCCGGGCCCCCTTCTCCACTCCTGCTGCTGCTGGGTTTTCCCGAGCCGCATCTGCCCCGCGCTCCCAGCCCGGGGCTCTTGAACTTCAGTCCCCGGCAGCCACAGAGGTCGCTTCTGAGCTCCACGCAAAGCCTTCATTATTTATTTATTTCTTTTCCCCCAGCTAAGGCTCTCCCTCCCTCATGGCCGGAGTGGAAAAGCACGTTTAAATCCCGAACTCGGCTTTCCCACGTGGTGCCTCGCTGAGCTGCTGTCACAGCCACGCCGCGCTCTCACAGGAAGGCACAAGGTGAAGAACATTTTTAATCAAACCATATTTTCGGGACACCTCACTGAATCCCAAACTCGTGCTGAAAAATTCACTCTCCTCCTGATCAGGCTCTTGCTTTTTGATTCCACCTGGATTGACTGTACAAATAATAAGGGGATTAAAGTTCTGCTCCCCCTTCCTGGGTACCTACTAAAGGGATGGATGTTTTTCAGCGATTTGGGGGTTAATTCAGGCAAGTTTATTTCACATTGTGGGTCTGCACACACGCAAAGAGCACGTGTGATTTGGGGTGAAGGATTAGCAGTGTGTGCAGGGAGACAAACCAATGGTGGATATGAATATAGGAAGTATTGGATGTGTGTATAAGCATTAAATCGGGGGGGGGCTGCTTTTTAGGTGACTTTTCACCCCATTCAGAGATCATGGTCACAATGCCCTGTGTTTCAACACTCACTGGGGAGAAAGGGAATCAGAGGGGAGGCTGGGCAGTACCCCAAATTGCATCTGGCCTTCAGACCTCATTGTAATCTCTAGGGGAGAGTGTTCCTAACCTTTAATTATTCAGTTTAAACAGACCTAGAGCACGCCACATCTTTAAGGCCTTTTCCCTGATGTCTCTAGGAGGCAGCCTTCATCGAGCAAGGAGATCAAATCTTGGCAAAAAGAGCACTGAAGGATGTGAACCCCTTGGAAAATTCCACTTCCTGCCCAGCACTGCGTGTCCTTGGGTCTCTCACTCATTCCCATGCACTTAACGAGGGATTTCTGCCTCAGGCTACCACACCAACTTTCTAAATAAATGCCGAGCACACCCGAACTCGGTGCTCTGCAGTTAATCTCAGCCCAGCACCATCGCTCTCCCCTCTCTTCCTACTTCCCTCCATTTTATTTCTCCGCTGGTTTTTCTCTCCAGCAGACTCCAACTCTCTCTCCTGCTGAACTTGCCGGGAACAAAAGGCTCCGTTCCCGATCCAGCCCGCAGTTGCCGTGAGAAACTTCCTCGCCAGCTCTGTCTGTCGCTCCGCTCTCCCTCCCTCGCTCCCTCCCTGCTTCGGGAAAATGGCAGTGCGAGAGCTTGATGAAAAGGGGGGGAAAAACCTTCTTTCTCAGCGTCTGCCTCTCCCGCAGCACCCCCCCTCCCCAGTCGTGACGCCTGAACTCAAACTTCTCTAAAAATACACTTTAGGAGGGCAGAATTTCACGGGAGGGGATGTAATTTTTCACACCCCACTGAAAAGAGGCACTGAGGTGGGGGAAAGGCCGAGGGACAGCTTTTTCCAGGCAGAACCTGCTGCTGACCCCTCCTGCACGGCATCACCAGGTCCCAAGGATTTGGAACACAATAAGTTTTCCTTCAGTGGGAAAATCCAGGCCCAGAGTTCAGATCTTTCTCTTTTTGCAGCTTTAAAAGCCTTTTTTTTTTTTTCCTTTTTTTAACTCTTCACAGTGGGGTTCACAGCAGAACGCGGCCGCTCTGCCAACCCACCCGAGAGCTCCCAAATCTGCTGGGATTCAGGGAAACCAGACGCTTGGCTCCGGATCCAGTGCAGGGGTTTTTGCAAACTCCGGTCCGTGTTTTGATTTTCTTTTTTGCCCTTTTTTTTTTTTTTTTTTTTTTTTTTTTTTTTTTTTTTTTTTTTTTTTTTTTTTTTTTCCTTNTTTTTTAAAGTAGATTTACTCTTCCTTCCCCGAGCGCACCGGAGCGCTGCTGTCGGAGGGCGGCCGGGGTGCACCCCCGTCTGTAAAATAAACGGGGCTCGCTCTCTTTCCCTGCACTTCATCATTGTTTCCCTCCCCTTCCCGATATCCCCGTTTTCCCTGGAATTACTAAATTCCACCTCCAGCCCTGTTTTCACTGCAGGGTGAGCGCTGCTCTCCTCGCCCAGCCCCGAATCGGCACACGTGTGCCCCCAAAACTTGCGCTGTCCCACTTTCCCCCTCCTCGGGTGCCTTGGCGGGGGAACGGGGGCGTGGGGCGTGGGACACGCGTGGCTCCAGCCCCGGCTGCCCCCGGCCCGCGGGGGTCGCGCAGGATGCGCGGGGGCTGTGCTCCCGCGTCCCTTCCCCTCCGCAAACTCCGCTTCGCTTTTTCCTCCTCCTCGCCAGTGCTGCTAAAATAATGCATTTCCTCGAGTCAGGCCGAGTCCACTTTCCTGCCTTAAAATGCACCCAAAGTTTCGCAGCTCGCTGTCAGATGTCACCAGCGGTCTCTCGCAGGGCGGCCGAGCCGGGGGCTCCCTCCCTGCCCGGGGGAACCTGGCGTGGGAAGCAGCAAAACCCCTGGAAAATCCACGCCTGCCTTTGAGCTGCTGCATTCAGCGAAGGGACAGAGTTACCTTGGGCTGGCACTCACAGCCCAGAGCCATTGTGTCTCCCCAGAAAGGGAGGTTATACAATATTTCAGCATTATTTTTAAGTGGATAAATGAGCGTTGTCTCGCATGACGCCCAGCAAGCAAATAATTCAAATAATATCAATCTTAGTGGTTGTGAAGCCACAAGGAGAGTTCTTAACCCAGATACAATAGCAGATAAAACACTGCAAGGAATAGGCTGGGCAAATATAAACATATTTATGGGAAATGTAATTTTATTTGGCAAAACCCCTCTCACATAAGCTGAGGGACAGCCAATAACCTCCCTGACTCCATTCCATCTTTTGCAGAGCGCTCCATGAATTATAATGGATGGGTCTCTTGTTCTTGGGTCCAGCGTGCACATCTCAGCACGCTGTGCCTCTTGGTGCAATGGAAGAGCATCCTTCCCCACACAACTCCATCAATTCCCCCTCAGCTCCTCTCACTCTGCCTTAGTTGTGCTTGTTAATACTTTATTAGAGAAGCTGCACCCAATTCCCGCAGCCAGGATCCAGTCCGTGTTTGTAGCCAGGAAAGGCAGGGATAATGATAACTTGTGTGTGCGCGAGCTGAGCTGAGCTGAGGCAGCGCTGACTTTAGTCCGGTTTCCATGTCAACGATTCAGTCCATATTTGCCATCACACAGTTGGCAGAGCCCGATTTTTTTTTTTTCCTGGAGGAGGGGGACACTACTCCTGTTTCTAGTACTCTAATCTAGACCAGGTTTCCTAAACTGCCTTAGTGCTGGGTTAAATGGCACGGCCACCTTCATGAAGGAGACTTCCAGTCAGGAGGAGCCAGCGCGGTGGCGGTGGCCTGCAGTGCCATGTGAGCGCTGGTTTTCCAGCCTATCTGAGAGCCGTGAGCCGGGCTGAGGGAAGCGTGCTCAGCACTTGGGGACACGGGGAAGGCACACGGCTGCCAAGCGGGGATGGCTCTGGCTGGGAAAAGTGCGGATGTGCCGCAGGGAAAAGTCGCTGCCGGCCCTGAAGGATGGTCCTTACATCCCGGGATGGCGGGACTGGCGGGGGATTTTCAGCTCTTAGGTGGCAATGTTGTTAAGATCCGTGCTGTCATCTGCTTCCCAGTCCTCATAGCTGGGAATTCACTGAATGCCTCAGTATTGAGTAAAGTGCCAGGCCCTCATTGATGAGGCGTATTCCAAAATCTGCTGCAGCTTTCACAAACATTTGGTAAAGTGAGTGTCTCCTCATTGTGTGGGTGGCTGGGGAATCCAGGCTGCTTTTCACATTACTATCAACACCGGGTTTCATAGTCTGACACAGTGCTCCTTGAAGGGGGTTCCAAAAGACGGACACAGGTGGAGAGGTGTAAGCACGGGATCTCTGCCTGGATGCGCCCGAGCTGCTTCCCAAGCTCCTGAAGTGCAGTGGTTAAACTTTGGGTGGTGCTCAGTGAGGTGGTGGGGCTTTGCTCCCTGAAGGAGTTGTAGCTTTAGGGCTGGGGAGATGGGTGCTCGAGATGGCTGTGGGATTAAATGGCAGAATTGTCTCCAGTTTGTGTTTTTTAAAGTTTAGTGCAAAGGAGACACCTGAGGAAGGGTGTTTTGGTGCTGTGGGGCACCATGGACATTAGTAAAGCCACTGGGCCTCACTTGTGAGAGTCCAGCCTGATACTGAAGGAGTTTTTCCCTCTTCTTCATCCTTCCAGAACCCAGGATTTCATCAGATAATTCCTCTGAAGAGAGGACATATAGATCAATTTCTGTTCTAGAATATTCCACAGTTTCCAGACTCTTCTGAAGAAGAATATCTTGGTGGTTTTGCTTCTCTGGGGTCCACACAGATTTCATCAAAGCCAGTGGAGCCTCCCGTGTGAGACTCCAGCATTGTACTGGGCTCCAACCCTTGTGAAGGCCTTGAGTACTGTCACAATACCAATATCATCATTTATTACCCTTTTTCCCCAGTAGTTTATTTACAGCTTTGGAGAAGGACTGACCAGTCAATTTGCTGGATGGGATCTGCTCTGTGTTGCACAGTCAACTGTGCAGGCTGGGAAATGGCAGAGGTGCTTTGTTCGGAGCATGAAGGGCAGTTTATTGCTCTAGAAAAGTAAAATTTTTCTATTTATCACCATATCCCACCTCCCCTCTCACCTTCCAGCTTTGGAATAACACCCTTTGTTCTGCCACTTGCATTCTGGATGAGAAATGTTTTATAAGTTTTATAATGGGTGTGAGGGCTGGGTTGATGTCAGGAGACACTGACACCTTCACCTCATCCCAGCAGGCACAGGGTGCTGGCAGGGATCCAGTTCCAGTGGGATTCCCTGTGGTGTGTCCCGTTGGGTGAGGCTGAGCCCTGTGTCCTGTCCCTGCACAGGGGTTACTTCTGCTGCATGATCTGTTCTGTGCTGATGTTCTAAGATGGCAACCCCAGACCTCGGAGTTTCTTTGGACTCTCCACCCGCTGTTTTCTGATGTTTTCTCTCATCTTAAAGTTGTATTTACTTAAACTTCATTTTTCCAAGTATTTCCATATTCCAGAGGAACACCTGTACATGGGTGCCAGGCCTAATCCTGCCATTATTACCAGAAAACCATGTCCTAATTTCTAAGAACTTGGTGTTTATAACCCAAATAACTCATCTTTTTGTCCCCTCCATGCCCCGCTGCAGCTCCACACCATCTGAAGTAGAATTGGCAGGTTTGGACCCTGCTGGCACAGGCCAGACTATGTCCAGGACGGAGTTCCAGGTACATCCCTCTCCTCCCTCTTCCCGCTCTGCCAAGGCCTCGGGGATAGAGGAGGTGGGATTCTGGGTCTGAAAGGGTTGCAGAAGAGCATGGCCTAATTCCCAGTTCACCTCTTGACAGCCGGGGAGCTCCAGCACTGGGTTAGGCTCTGCGACTGCCAGCGCATCCTGTCCCATTGCCCAACGTGTTGTGTCTAGACGCGCTCAGGTGGCTTTGGATCTGGGAATTCCTGGTCCCGTGCCCACCGCCCTCGCCTTGGCAGGAGCAGGGAACCGGACTTTCTTGGATTGTCCGCGCGTGCAGTCACAGCCCTGGCGCGCCGCCAACGCCTTTTCCAGAGGGACACGGCCAAGCGGAGAGGAAATGACAACCGCTAACAGTTCGCAGAGGGCTTAATTCTAAATGGAATTTCTAGGGACAAAGAAGAGGCGCTCCGGTAACCCACGGGCAGAAATCCCCGAGCCGGCGGCCGCCGAGTCGCCAGCACGCCCCCGGAGGGCTCCGGCCGTGGGACATCGCCCCGCTGCCCCCGGGAGTCGCCCCGGGCAGGTCCGGCCGCGGCGGGGGAGCGCTGCCCCCCGGCCCCCGGCTCCGCCGATCCGCCGCGGGTTTTGCGAGCGGCAGCTCCGCGCCGGCGGCGGCCGGGGCCGGCCCGCTCCTCCTTTGTGACGGGGGGGAGGCTCCACTCCGGGCCGGGCTGCGCTCCGCTCCGGGTTTGGCAGGCGGCCGCGGCGCTGGGTAAAATGGCAGCGCTGAGCCTCGTGTCGGACTGAGCCCGCTCGGCCGAGCAGAGTCGGAGCTCGCCCAGCCCGGCCCCGCCGCCGCTCGGCCCCGTTCCGGGGACGGCGCCCGCCCGCCC
>WBMZ01001349.1:642-94640 GCA_013400975.1 Atrichornis clamosus
TAGGAACATGAGGTAAGTCTATGGGACCCAATGAGATGCATCCCAGAGTCCTGAAGGAATTGGCTGATGTAGTTGCCAAGACACTCTCCATGGTATTTGAAAAGTCAAGGCAGTCAAAGGTAAGTCCCAGGTGGTGGGAAAAGGGGAAATATTGTACCTAACTTAAAAAAGGATAGAAAGGAGGACCCTGGGAACAACTGACCTGTCAGCCTCACCTCTGTACCTGGGAAGAGCATGGAACAGATCCTCCCAGAAGCTGTGCTAAGACACATGGAGGATAGGGAGGTGTTTTGGGACAGCCAGCATGACTTCTTCAAGGGCAAGTCCTTCCTGTCTTATCCAGTGGCCTTCTATGATGGAGTGACTCCTTCAGTGGACAAGGGAAGGTCTATGGATGTTCTGGACTTCTGTAAAGTCTTTGACATGGTCTTGTATGACATCCTTCTCTCTAAATTGCAGGAAGATGGATTTGAGGAGTGGACTGTTAGATGGAAAGGAACTTGTTGGATGGTCTCATGCAGAGGTTTGTGGTCAATGCTTAAGAGTCCCAAAGGACATCTGGGACAAGTGGTGCCCTCAGGGGTCCATACTGGGACCAGTTTTATTTAATTTCTTCATCAATGACATAGCTAAAGGGATCAAATGCACCTCAGCAGATTTGCAAATGACACCAGGCTGAGTGGTGCTGTTGACACACTTGAAGGATGGGATGCCATCCAGAGGGACCTGGACAAGCTGCAGAAGTGGCCCATGGGAGCCTCCTGAGGTTTAACAAGACCAAGTGCTGGTGCTGCACCTGAGTTGGGGTAGCCCTGGTATCAACACAGGCTGGGGATGAACAGATCAGAGCAGCCCTGGGGAGAAGGACTTGGGGGTGCTGCTGGAGGAGAGGTTGGACATGCCCCAGCCATGTGCACTCACAGCCCAGAGAGCCAAACGTGTCCTGGGCTGCATCCAAAGCAGTGTGGCCAGCAGGGCGAGGGAGGGGATCCTGCCCCTCTGCTCTGCCCTTGTGAGACCTCACCTGCAGTGCTGCATCCAGCTCGGGGTCCAGGAAAGACCTGTTGGAGTGAGTCCAAGGCAGGCCACAAAGATGATTAGAGGAATGCAGCACCTTTTCTAAGAGGAAAGGTTGAGAGGATTGGGTTTGTTCAGCCTGGAAAAGAGAAAGCCTTGAGGTGACCTATTTGTGGCCACCCAGTACCTGAAGGGAACCTACAAAGAAGATGGGGAGAAACTATTCATAAGAGCATGTAGTGACAGGACAAGGGGGAATGGCTTCAGACTGAAAGAGGTTAGATTTAGATTAGGTATTAGGAAGAAGTTCTTAGCTGTGAGGGTGGTGATATTAACTCTGCTGTTTTGTTTAAAAAAGTCATATTTATCAACAACTGGAAACTCAGAAGGAGTTCAAACTGGGGTCATTACAACAGGCAGAATGGTTTACATTAACATACAGCATTTTACGGATGCTTTTCCCCGAGTTACTCCTTCTGTTTTCAA
Source organism: Atrichornis clamosus (assembly GCA_013400975.1). Classification (NCBI taxonomy): domain Eukaryota; kingdom Metazoa; phylum Chordata; class Aves; order Passeriformes; family Menuridae; genus Atrichornis; species Atrichornis clamosus. The sequence continues at coordinate 2,146 of WBMZ01001349.1, forward strand.
ACACTGTCTAGCGGTTTAATTGGATATCTTCAAACAAAATACCACTGAACATTGTGTAGTTAAAATCAAATATCTACTCACTAGTTTAAAGAGATATTTGGCATAATTTGAATTATAAATAATTTAATAATATTCAATCTTTTTATGGACTAGATATTTTTTCAGCTTATTTTCTCTCTCTCTCATCACTATCAAGAAAAATGAAACACAACTGTCAAAACAAGAATTAAAAGTAAACAATTTGAATATCATGTAAATTTACATTTTAATTTTCCTTAGTGGAATGATAGTGTTTAGAGTTTCACATAGAGGCACCTCAAAAAAAGCTTATGCTGGAAAACTGGAAATGTATAAGACCTAGAATTAAATAAAATTACATTCTAGATCTCATTTAGTTTTTAGATAACTTCAAGCTTATTTTAAAAAAATTCTAGTTTTATTTTTTATGGTTTTTCTATTTATATAATATTTTTATTTTAGAATGTTATACCTCATCATAGTGATATTTTATTCTGAAATAAGTATCCTGAAATTTGATGTATTCCTTTTTCACCTAAAAGAAAGGATCACCCTAAAAAAAAATCCCACCTAATTCTGACTTTGAGTCACAAACTGAAATCCTGCACTTCCAAACCCTCAAAAGGCAAGCATATTTTTCAGTCTTTCACTCTGATCTATTTTAACAAGCAGAGAGTCTGAGTATATATTATTTTTGATACCAACTTGACCCTATTAATATGTGCAATGAAAAATAAATCACAAATTATTTAATTCAAGACTAAGTATCAAGAAAAAGGCATGTTCTTACTATATTTTGTTAAGTTTAAGATTCTCCACAAGACTATTGCCTCTTTGCACTGAAAATTCTTTCTGTCTTTTATTATTTATCATCTCTTCTTGGCTTTAATGCTTAATCCTTAAGCTTTTGTTTCTGTAAAAAAACTCAGGCTAAAATATTTCTATGACTTTTTCACTTGAACGATGGTTCCTGAAGCAGTTGGTGGTGCTACTACTCCTGTGATTGGAGCACCCACAAGAATGTTCTCCTAAGAATTTTTTTGTGATTTATAAAGACTCAGCATAGCCTGTAGCTGTTCTGTCAAAAGGGTGGTTTACATGTCTAGTCTACTATTGTTGTGAATTTCCAGTTATTTTAATTATCTCCCAGTTTCCTGTAAAAACTTTACACTATACAGAAAATGTTCAGAATTATCCACAAGGAGGATATACAAGCGTGCACTTACACACACTTATTTTTCAATTAGAAAATACATAATAATTCTGAAAACGTCATTAAATATCTGAGTTTTGCTTTTTCAGTATCTTTCAAAATAATGTAGTTTTTTGCTAGTGCTAGTTTTACAGTTTATAATAAAATCTTATATGAGATGCATGTATGAAGGTTTTAGTCTCATCAGTCATTAACTCTTCATGGCCTCTCATATACTTATTATGGGGAAATTATTGTAAGTATTGGTGACTAATTTAAAGTGAAAGGAAGTTTGGTGCTCTTGCCATTGCCATCAGAGTCATGTAATGAAGAAGCAAGCTCTCACTCAGAAAGTAAAATGACTGTCTGTGCTGGAAGCAAATCACATGAATAGATAAGTGTATGAAGGATAAAAAAGTGTGAAATTCTTTCCTGCAGATTAAAGTACTAATACTGGAGACCAAGAAGAGAGATGTCAGAAATGCACCAGCCTACACAGATAGCTCTCCCATTAGACATGCATACAGACACTACCTACAATATGTGACAGACATCATTAAGAAGGGAATAGCAGAATAAAAGCCAGGAGAGACCTGAGCTCAGAAATAAGTTATTGTCAAAATGAATGTGCTAAGCCATGCAGCGATGTTAAGACTATTGAAACATATCTAGGAGAATTTTTATGAAGTTTGCACAAACAGATTTTACTGAGCAAGGTTTTTCTCTGAATAATTGACAACTCCTGCAGCCTATGTAAACAGATGTTATCCTTGGTATGGAATATTATGTTTATCTATGGACATTACAAAAACACTGTACACTGATCTGCAGCTTACAAAGTTATAAACTAGAGGATTCTGTAAAAAACACAATCGAAAATATTTTTTTAAAAAGATAGTGAGATTAAATAATATGTGGTATAGAAATCCTGTTCTTCCTGATAATTTTCCCATAAATTTTATGACCTATATTTACCAAAAAAAATTGTTTTGCATAAGAAGTGCATGTCGCAGTCATTTTTTTAAAAAAATCACTGCTGAAATTAAAGCTTTTCTATTTAGCTCTTCTTTCAAAGGATGCTGATAAACTTCAAGGACAAATGGCGTCTCTAGAACTACTGAGGAACCTAATTTTAGTACAAATGAAATTGAAGAGCTTGTGCAAACGATTACCAGGCATCTTTGACTCAAGTTTGGAGCTGGCTTACTGAAAAGGGATTTCACAGATAGACAAAATGTATATTCAGCAAATTACCTAGGAAGACTTTCAGTTGTTTCTCTGATTTCTCAAAGACCTGTCAGAGAATTAGTCATTCCTTGACATGAACACTTAAAATCCTATGCTTTTAGTGAGATTTCAAGAACTATTTGGCAGGAACATATTCTATGTCTAGGTGACTGCAACAGAAGTGGCATCAGAGTCACTTAGATCAGAGCTAATTTGAGAAGTGCCTTAGGACAAGGGCAAAAAATGGGGCAGCTCTGGACAGTGCTGAAATGCAAAAAGAACAAGCTTAGTTTATAGACTACTTTTTAATTTACTGCATTTGCTGTTAACACATATAAGAAATCCTTTTTGCATCACGTATAGTATTAAGTGATCTTTTGTAAATATGGAAATAAAGCTCCTGCTTTAATGCCTGAACACAAGAAGATAGCATTAACTGCCAGCAAGACTTGGGAAATCTGAGTCTTAAAGTCTGCAACTCAGCTCTGTTGGTCTGTGTGACAGTTAAAAAGCATGGATCAATTCTCCTACTGTTCAGATAGGCAAAAGTATCTCGATCTTTCAAAGATGATGGACAGTATTTATTGATAAGTTCTTAAAATGGAACTTTTGTCTTACACATCCAAGTCTGATTCAGGAGAAAAAATTAATTAGAGAAAAGGCATTATGGGTTTTCTAGAGAATTTGCAAGTGGTGGTTTTCTTTTATTCTCCAAGTAAAATATACCCTGTTAAAATGACTAAGTCATTTGGTAGTAAACATGGAAGACAAAAATATTGGAAAATCCCAGAAGAGGTGTCTGCAAGAAAAAAGTGGAGATAACTATCTTGTCTAAACACCTAAACATTGATTTTAAATGCAGATTTCCCAGGTATTGCTAAGGTTTTTTATTAATAAATTGACTGAACCAAAATTCTATAAATTTTGTAATTAAAAGGAACCTTTAAATAAGGTATTCAAAAGTGCAACTTAGACATCTATTTTGTGTGTTTCAACAACGTATTAAAATGAAAATTATCTACCTGTAAATATGTATTTTTTCATGTAATGAAAATGGAAGATGAAGTAGGAAACTTAGGTTTTTTAACCTACACCTAAAACTGAACTAGGACGACAATCTTGTTTAATACATGATTCTAATGTATAATAATAATAATTTATAATTTATAATAATATAAATGTAATAAACTGCATTTTGAAACAAGTATTTATACTGAAGGTAGGAAAAAGTATTATATTTGGCTTTTAAGAATTTTTTGTTATATTTATTCCCCTTCATTTTATGCTTGAGTATATGAAAATTCAAATAATTATATTTATAAATCATCCCTTTAGCTCTAGTGACTTATTTAATTGCACAATCTTAACACAAGAATTATTATATTAGAGGATAACAGTTTTGTTTAGATTTTGAAAGTACTGTCATAAAGTTACTAACATAAATAATGAAAATTAACTTAGGAAAAGAATGAAGTAAAGAGGTAATGCTTGTCACCGCAAGTTACCCTAAGAACTAAACAGATCCAAAAGTAATGTTAGACCATTCACTAGTATAATTTACTGAAATGTTCTTGACAGAAATAGAAAAATTATGCAAAACTATATTTGTAATAGTTTTGGTCACTTCATGTTGAGAGCACATCAAAATTACACATAAAGCCATAAAGTTAACAAGTGACAGGGTCTTGGACCACCTGCTCCAGGTGACCCTGACTGAGCAGGAGGTTGGACTAAAGGATTTGCAGCAGTGCCTGCAAGCCTGAGTGATTCTGTGATGCTGTAAAGCAATACTGCTTTTCATGGGTTTCTAGATCATGAAATGAATGGGATTTCAGGAGTGTTTTAACATGCTTGCAAAGCATTTCTCCCTCTGTGGAAGCAGGCTTTCATGCCCTCTGGTGTTCAATATAATAATAAATGTTAATCTCAGAACAATTACTTCTGAAATAATAATATGTCTGTAACCAGGACATTTTCTTCCTGGAAATGGTATGTACAGCTAGCCATCTCCAGATGGGTCTGTGTGGTGAGCCCAGCTCACCTTTAAGCTACACTGACAGTATTGACCAGTTACCCATTGGCTGCAGTAGCTCTGACACCTCTCACACATGCACAGATCACCTCTTTATCTAGAGGGTTTTCCTAACCTGGATCAAGTCCCTTCCCTGGATTCTTAAAGGCTTAAAACCCTCAGAAAATAGGTCCTAGACAATATTTTTAAAGGGAGAATAAAGTCTAGCATTTAAAAATATGCACTATGTAAAACTCATGGTGCTTGACATAATATTCAATCTCAAAAATATGTAATAGCAAGGTAGGAGCAGTAATGAATAATCCATTTCAAAGTAAAGATGATTGCAGCAGCAAAGCTGACTTATGCCTGTCTTCTTAGTAGCTGAGGTAGAAATAAAACTTAAACAAAAAAGTTGTACCTTACATACATGTGTAAGGTGCTGTATCTTACATCTGTACCTTACTTGCATGTACCTCTTCAATACTTCAAATTGTGAAGAATATTGGGACTTCCTCCAGCACACAATTCCCATTTCAACTGCTGACATGCATGCCAAGCACGAATCATAAATTAATTCAGGAGCTTGGGAATCAGCCCACAAGTAACAGTTTGTGCTCATTAAGGAAGGATCATATCCTGGGTGTATGAAAAGCAAAAAATGTACACTTTCAAGTTATGACATGGCACAGTTTGCTGGTGTCTTGCACAGGGGCAGCTCTTTGTCACTGGCCACTTGATACAGCATACAGCACACAGCATGCAGGTGCTGCATACAGCATCCCTGCCCCAGTGGGAAGAGGCACACAGACCTCCCAGCTCCACCTAGGCAGACCATTATGCCAACATATATATTTCAGAAAAACCCAAACCTCAACGCCAAAGAATTTCACTTACCATGAAAAAAATCAATCTAACCCCCAAACCGGTTCACTACTAATGTCTCTTCACCCAGTCTGTTACTAAAAATGAATGGAAACTGAAAATTAATTTTAGACAAAAAAAAAAAATAGGTTTTAGAAAGAGATTCTGAAATGTAGACAGAGAAAACTTCTTTTCCTCTCATACCCTCATAGAGAAAGAGAGTGCTTGTTTCCTTATATCCAACGAACTTTCAAAATCGTTCTTTGATAATGAAAATAGGAAAAGAACTATCACCATTCACCATGATAGGAGGTTCTAAGGCACGGAGCACCTGTAGAGAAGTCAGATAGAGCTGTTCCTCCATTATGATTTCCTTTCACATGAACATGTGAATAACATTTTTGTATAAAGTTTTCTACCCCAGGGAGTTAGAGTAGCAAGTTGGAACAGAAGTAGAACAAGGATCCAAACATTTTTTCCCCTCTTATCAGAAAAAAACCCATGAAAAAGCATAAATGAGAACACATGTGAAAAAGGATAAATTACACATATTCCCCAAACAGATAAATGCAGTGAATATACTTTTGGATAACTTTTGTAAAGAAGTTATTAACCTGGTGCCTTTTTCACATTATATTTCAGTTTATAAAACCAGATTGTATTGTCTTACACTATTCTCTCTTTTACTTATTAGCAGAGCAAAACATGATTTTTTAGTAAATATATTTGTTCCTTAGTTTCACACTATGAAATTATAGAAATATAATGAAATTATAGAGAATATAGCATCTGTGCTGAAGCAGATAAAGCCCTTTGTTCAGAAGTGGTATAGCAATATGCTTTCATGAGAAGTCAAGGCCCACGAGAAGAGAGATGTACCAGTCCTGGAGTTAGGTGCATCAGCTGAACTTTTGAGTATGCAGAAGGTTTAATTAAAGCCACAGTAATGGAGAAGAAAAGGGCTTCACACATAATATTGTAGTACTCTGAGAAAATAAGGAAAGCTGGAAATCTATGAGATGAACTGTAAAAACAGATAGGAGTTAACGTACAAGGAAGGAATAAGAGATGTTATAAGGAGAACAGAGATGAAAGAGGAAATATGACTGAAGAGACCTCTAGTTTTAATCAATAAATAAATTTCTGGGGAAGAGATTGGGGTGATATCTGGTTTAGATTTTTTTTTACTTTCCAATTCATGGAGGAAATTGTATCTTACCATACACATATTTTGGTGAAAGAGAAATCATGTGCTCTGTATTGCCACAATTTTCAGAAAAAAATTATTTTTCTCTCATAACAAAGTTTTGATGAAAGCCCATATAGAAATCTAAGCTTTCCCCCCAGACTTAGTTGAAATATTTTTTGTGACTTTGGCTGTATACCTTGGGAATTTGTGCTAGGCTTTTATAGTTGTATTAACTAGTACAGAAAATTTATTAATGTTAAAAATAGAAATTTGGAACAAAATTACTAGTACTTTTAAAAGCAGAGGTAAAAGAAAAGAGAGATCTGAAAGTTCATAGCAATTATTTTCAACTTGATCTCATAACAAGATTTTTTTGCCCTATTTGCAAGGTATAAGTCAGCACTTCTGTTGCTCAATATTCTCAGATTATGTAGAAGTTGTGATTATACATTGTACTGCAAGGTTACCTTTGAATAAAATGTTGAGTACTATGCTGATTGGCAAAATTAGTTGCCAGTACACTAAAACATTTTTATCAGCTTCACAATTCTGGAGAACAGACAATATTTAGTTGAATGAATAAAGACATTTTGGAAATTAGTTCAATGATATTTCTGTAAATTGACAGTTGACTGTAACAGATGACATTGAGTCATCAGTCAATCATGGCTGAAATCAGGAAGTGCAGCTGTAGAGTGTGTTGATTTCATGTCTATTATGATGGTAAGATAACTTCAAGACATTTTATCATTTTTGATCAAATTTTAACTCAGGACAGGTCATTTAGTATCATTCGATAATTGTATCTACTTTATAACAAAAGGCTTTGCTGATTGTTAATGCACCTCCTCATTTTTTTATTTTGTCAATATTTCTCCTAATTAGAAGCCCAAATATTTTAAATATTTTCAACCATAAACTTTTCTGATGGATTTCCTTTAACAATCAGTTGAAATGCATCTGTTATATTGGAAATAAGTTAACAAAATGTGATTTTCATAAAATTGCTGTCTGTAGAGCTGCCTTTCCAAGACTGAGACAGATTTGCTGTGTCAGTCCACACTGTGCGTTCACTGTCTTATTCTGGTAAAAATCTCAAATCTAATAAATTTTCAATACTCTTGTCATGGATTATCTTGTCGTGTCGTGGATTATCCTGCCCATCCGACATCAGATAGACAATGTCACCCTCAGAATAGGTGAAGGCTGCCTGGCTCACCTCAGATTATCATGACCTAGGCACTCAACAACAGAAGACAAAACTGAATGAAGTTAATCCCCTAAACTCTGCTGAGTTTTCCTCCCTAGTTTTAGGAATTTAGGAATTGAAGTTCCAGCTGCTTCCAAAATTTTTGCATAGCAGTGTAGGTATAACCAATATTCAACGAGAATAATTTAGTTTTTCAACTAACTTCAAAATTAAAGACAAAATTAAACACTGAAAATTAAATAGTAATGCTGCAAAATTGAATACATTATTATATAAATGAATCACTAATTTCTTTTACAGCATCCTGCAAAAAAGCGACACATTCTTTACAGGGAGGTTCATCTTGGTTTGAGGGCAACAATAATTTTTGAAGTAGATAATGTGTCTAATACCGTAATTGCAATTAGATCATCTTATTTAAAAGATAATTTATAATTAATGAAACTGTTTTCAAGTGCAGCTGTTAGGAGAATAGTAAGACTGCCCTGGCATTTCAAATTCAAAGCGTACCTGTGCTTTTGTGTGTGGTTCATCTGCTGTGGTCTGCTAGCTATGACTGATATTAAGCCTTCTATTTTAACAAAAATATTAGTTCCTGTCAGCAAAAGCTTCTTATGTAAATCCAATAATACACTTTTTTTTAAAACATAATTGCCTCCACTCATGAATAATTACATTTAACAATTTAATTACATGTTCATGAAGACCCACAATGCCAAACATTTAATTAAAAATCATCAAACCAGGACAAGTAAAAAATTACTTTGTGTTCCAGGATTCCACTTCAATAAATACTTAAGAGTCAAATTTAATACAGTATCTCAGAAATGTTAACAATTGGCTTCTGTGAGGGGGAAAGAACATTGGAACCACTTGATGTTTAAAGTCTAATTTCTGGCCTTTTGATTCAAAATGTTTTGCATGGCTTTGTTTTAGAGCCTTAGGATTATGCAGATTGATGTGTAGTAGACCACTTTTTACTTAACAAGAGCAATATAATACTCACATATTGCATTAGCCACTTAGTTTTGTGTAGTTGCTGTACCTTTTGGAAAGCAGCCCATCACATGGCAGAATGAAGAAAGTTATAATTCTGTACTGTTCTGGTGACTGCATTGTGAAATTTGTTGGGCGAGATGGAGAATCCCTTATTCCATGTCTACAATAACTCACAGATCCTGGCACTGTCTCAACAAGCCTGGATTCAAAAATGTTCAAGAGATTTGGATTAGACAATCTCCTCCTTGTCCTTTGAAGTCTCTTATCAGTTACTGGGCGAAAATACAAAGAACTCTTGTTTTTACTAGCCATTTTATTAATCCAGTCCTGACTGTTTCTCTAATTAGCATGCCAGTTAACATTTGTTAAATTTTTCAGCTAGCTTGCAATTCTTAAAAAATATTCACCTGGCTTTATTTCAAGCAGCTAGGGATCAAAGAGGACTTCCTGTGTTAAAAGAGCACACTGAGAATTAGAACGCTTACATAAAATTGATACACGATTACCAATATTTTCAATACATATTCTTGAAGAAAAATCAGGCTAAAGGAAATTGACTGTGATGATGAAAATTATCTTTGTCCTCCTTGTATATGTGCATTGCGCTACAATTTTTAAGGAAAGAACCTGATGCATCTTTTACCCACTGAAATCTGTGTCATTCAGTAAGATGGAGCTGTATAGGGGAAAGCATGGAGAGATAAGACAAGAAGAGAGAAATGCCTCATAGCTATGTAGTAAATAAAATGGGAAATTAGAGAAAATTGAAAATAATGTTATTATTAAGGAAATTGCAGAACAAATAAAGTCATAGCAGTTATATTTTCCTCATATTCTGGCTACCTGAGCTAGATTTGCTAATGTGCTGAGTTTATAAACACAGATGACGTTAAAAGAAGTTTTTTGAGAAAAAGTGAAGAAGTTTTCTACAGGTCTTTGAGGCACCCAACCAAGTACATAAAATTAAGAGTGAAATTTTGACCTTACTTTTGCTCTATTCAGTACCCACTTACAGAAAGAGAGCAATACTAGTTCCTAATCAATCAGTTCCTGTTGTGAAGACAATAACTTCTGTTGTACAGTACTCAGGAATTGCAGCAATGAACCACAGAGCCACACATTAGTTGGAAGTGTCCCAGAAAGTCACCTCTCCTTATCTCCTGCTGGAAAATGTGCTATCACCAGTACCGAACAACCCAGCCATGACTTTGCCTACTTGAGTCTGATAAAGCTCCAAAGATGAAGTAACAGATTGAAGCACTGCACTTCCCACCCAGTTGAAAAATGAAACAAGAAAAAGTATGTCAAAACCAGATACAAAGCCCCAAAGCCACAAGTTGTAACTATTGCCCCTGTTTAGATCACTGTTCACTATGAAGAAGAACTTGCTCTGTCATTGTTTACAGCTATCCGTCACCAGCTGTTATTAGCCTGTAACTAGCTGCAGAGTGTTAGATCTTTCCTTAGTTCCTTACTCCTCCTTGCAAGCTTCCCTACTGGATCTCTGATGGCTTCTCCAAATCCCTCTTTGATTGGATTCCCAGAACTAAAGGAAGTATTTCAGCAACTCACAAGTTATGATGGAAATAGCTGCTTCTATTGATCTGCTGGCCACAGGCCTCCTAATGTAGCTCAGTATGCAGCCTGTTTTGCTCATGATGAAAGTGTGCTATTAGCTCATATTCAACTGCAAGTCCATCAAAATTTCCAGGTGTTTTTCAGTAGAATTACCAGTTAGCTATTTACTCCCTGCCTGGGTTATTCTGACCCAGCACCATGTATTTCTTCTTACTGAACTACATGACGTTAGCCCAATCCTCTTGTCACTCACGTCACATGAATTGCTGACATTTGTTATGTTAGTCACTTCCATTTTGCCCAACAAATCAAAATGCCTCCTGGATGTGCTTTTCCTCTTTTGGAATACATTTAGTCCTACTTTTATTTCATTTTTTTTTAATCCCAAAGGGTATTTATCAAACAAGTTGAGTATAAATTAAAATACTGAATATTTAAAAGTTATGAATTATTTAATGCTGTATTTTATGCTATTTCTAGATTATTTTGAATGTAAAAAACTGTATGAAAAAGGTCAAGTGAACGTCACACTAATAAGCAAGTAGTGAATCAATTTTCCTGCATTGTTAAAGTCATATAAAAAGCTGTTGAATTCTTCAGAAACTTACATATGCATTGGCAGCAACCCACACTTCACATGTGCATTTAAACCAGCAGTTCTTAACTATGGATGTGTCATTTTGTGCCAAGGACAATTATTTTTCATTCTTAAAAATGAACTTGTATCTTCAAGGATAATTTTGGGATCTCCAATCTTTCCTCTTCTAGTAAACAGGATCTCAGGCATGGGAACACCTTCACAGCACCATCTCAATCTCAAAATGGACTCTTTTTGCAGCAATCACTACATATGCACAGAGGAAAGGCAGCAAGCCTCCATTCCATAAAATGGAAATTTTTGAATATTCTTTAACACAGTATTAAAAACAATTTTGATTTCTCATCCAGTGTTCTGCATTGTTTCTGGTAACTCAAGAAGCTGTTCTAGGTAGTTTTATTTGTTCCTACTGCTAACACTGAAGGATGAAAAAAACCTATTGTTTCAACAGGAACAGAATTTGTTTCACTTACTTTCAGTTACTTAAAAGGTTGTTTAGTTTGAAATATTTTCACTACTCTGTGTATAGTACTGAATAAAGAAAGGCACCTTGAAAAAGTGATCCATTTCACTTGCCTTAAAAGTCAATTTTGGGCAAAACTTTGGAGGTGTCCTTCCCTTTTCAACACTCACAAAAGAAATTTGGATGATTATTAAAAAAGAAGCTTGGCTTTTAAATGACTGGGTTGAAAGCAGAATTACAACTCAGCTGATTAATTGTTAGGATATAGCTATATTAATTTAATTTCTTTTGCTAGCTCAGTCCCTTTTCTTCAAGCTTCTAATCTTAAAAACACATTCTTATTTTGTCAAAGAAATTACTTAAGAAACACATAAAAAGGATAGAAAGTTAATTTGGAATTATGACTATCTGTGCTTTTTTTCATTTTTAACGAATACTTTTAAATTCTTTTTCTACCTTGTGGAATACTGAATATGTATTCTACACATATCTTGCTACACAGAAAATCAAATACACGGTGTAACTGCTTCCTGTAAGCACCTTTCTGTTTTACAACTTGTTATGTTAAGGTTGGAGGATTACCTTTCCCATTCCCCAAACAATAACCTTGTTGGCAGATTTATCACCCATTGTTAAATTCTCAGTACACCTGATTCTGTCATGCCTTGTAAATGCGGGATAGGGAACGTGGCATTGTTTGGTTTTAGTTCTTTGCTGGATGTGGGAAGGGAGGGGAATTGGCCCAGGACATGCCTGGCTGTTTGAGCTCTAAAATGTCATGGCATCATGGGAGAGACTAATACAGCACTAGAGACTCGTGATGGACCTATCTCAGGTGAATTATCAGCATCTTCTGCTGTGATAAATCAGTAGAATATGTTCCATTACAGCTGTCATCTTGAGGAAGGCCTAGATAGTGACAGTACTGGTATTTCCCTGAGCTTGATATTTCCTTTGGGAGATGACATTTTGTGATAAAGGATCCACATTTCTAATAATTCTATTTTGTGAAGCTGAATGATATTTCCATACAACCTTGAAAATGCTCTTTTCAGCAGTTCAGATCTAGCATTCCTTTGATAAGTAACATTGCTTCAATAGATGTTTTATTTCAGTGAGCTGCCACATCAGAGGTTTCAGTACTCATCAGTACTAAGCACGTCTACCCCTGTGCGTTTACTTTCTCATCAGTAGGACAACAATTTATCTCAAAGTTCAACAACGGTATTTCTTATTATCTCTACTTATTATGAGTCACTGTAATGCCTAGGAGCCTTCAAAGTGAACTGGGGCTTCAGGTTGTTAGCTGTAAACCAAGAATATTCCAGCCACACACAGGCTCTTACATTCAAATAATTCCAATGGGCCAATCAATCAATCTGTAGCAGTAGCAAAATTTTATTTAAATTTATTAAAGTTGATATTTGTGTCTTCATGCCTTTTTTTTTCAGGAAAATACAGCCTTTTATAAAGTGCTTTTATGTACACCTTGATATTCAACAGAAAATCTTTGGGTTTCCAAACTTTCTTAATAAACTGAGCACAGTTCAGAATTATCTACTTCTACAACATTTCATAAGCAGAAAATACACTGATACAATTGTTTTCCCAGCCCAAAAAGATGTATTACTGATGCACTCTAATAACAGCAACATTTTAGGAGAAACAAGTATCAGAACATATCTGAGTAATGTTTAAGTGCAAGAATATTTTATTAAAAAGTTCGAAGAGATTTAAGTCATTATGTCATGTTCTACATGAAGATCATTATAGTGCTTAATCACAACAGCACTAGAGCAAATGCAAATGAAAAACTCGTGTGAGAAGTTGCAATAATAGAGAGGACTATATTTGTTATGTGTACAAATCCTGGAGAAAATTTGAATTGTTTAAGGAACCAGCAAAGCACAAAGAACTCTTTTTCTTCAACCAACTGCAGCAAATTACCCATGAAAGAGAGATTAAAAAAAAAAATAAATCTTTCAGTAGAAGAGAGCAGACTGATCAGAAGTGATTGCAATTATAAGTAATCATATGATTTAGAAATTGAAAAGTATACTATTGAAAATCCACTTGAAAATAACAACCTGCTTTATTTTGTAGGGGTTTTTTGGAAGACAATTTAGCAAAATCTTAGCTGTAAGGAGCAGCAGAGAAAATTAATTTCCATTTTAGGACTACTTTAAATTGTCAAAGCAATACAAGGCAGATTGCAAAGAATGCAGGAAAGAAACAAGACACAAAGATCAAATGAGTGAACTTTATGTAGTTCACCATAACAGAGAAAGCCATTACAGAATTAACAAGTAGGACTGAAATAGCATGAGAGGTCCATCAATATCTTTCCTCTAAAGTACAGAAATAAATACCAAGAATTTAGCTGCACTACCAGTCCTGAGTAGATATTAGTGAAACATAAATCTTTCATACCTAGGCATCTAACCAAAACTGATCTTTTTCCTAAAATAGTAAATAACTGAAGGAGTCTTCAAATTGTCTTAATATTTCTAACTAAGGCACTCAGCACATTTGGCTCTGGAATCAGACATTTGCAAACTCAAAGGAGGATATGTGGAAAACAAATATATGTATTGCCCCATCTTCTGGTTTGGATGTATGCAACTCCCGTAATATTAATGGTTGACATGCATTGTTTACACAATCCATACTTCTTATAACTTATCAGGACTCCTAAGGATCTCAGTGGACAGTTTTCTAATATTTTTAATTCTTAACAGTGAATATAAATTATAAATGTGTGATTTGAGAACAATGTTATGACAGATATTTTCCGGATGAGTTATAAAACAGACTAGGAGTGGAAAAAAGTGGAAACAAAAAAGCCCCAGTAATATATTATACAAAGATCTTTTCCACGTGAAGGAAGGTGAAGCTATAAAACTGAGTATTGAAACATTAAAAAAAAAAAATCTTAGCTCAGTTTTTGTATAATATAAGGGGAGACAAAGGAACAAATACAAACCTCCTACTCGTCTCTCCAGTTTTTGAAATCTTGCATCAACTTTGGCCAAATCACTAGTCTGAAAATTTAGATGTGTACTATACTGTGATAATTTTTGAAGCACTGTGATCTTAATAGTAGAAATGTGTAAAATTAACTTCTTTTGGAATTCCTTTGAAAATTTTTCAGCTACATTAAAGTAACAATGCGTCTGCACTACTCCATTAAATGATTCATATGCCAACCGAAATGCCAGTAGCCAAAAAAAAATTATTAGCTATATTTTAGACAAGACTGAGGTGAAATTCAGTGATGTATGTGCACTAGGTCTGGCTGAGACAGAGTCAGATTTCCCCACAGTAGGCCTCACAGTGCTGTACTTTGCACTGGTACCCAGGAAGGTGTCAATAACACAGCTGTGTTTTGGTAGTGCTGGGCGGTGCTGGCAAAGCATCAGCGCTGCCACTCCAACAGCCTCCATGCATCAGTAGGCTGGGGATGGGCAGCACCATGGAAAGGGACACAGCTGGGACAGCTGACCAGAGGGTTATTCCACAACAAATAGGATCTGTTCTGCAATAAAAGCTAACAGAAAGGACAAGGGGAAGGGGGCATTTACGGTCTATATTTGTCTTCTGAAGCAACCTCTATGAGCACTGAAGCCCTGCTTTCTGAGAAGTGGCTGGACATTGCCTCCTGACGGGAAGTAGGGAATAAAATATATTTTTTCCTTTGCTTCTACACTACTTTAGCTTTTGCTTTATTAAACTGCCTTTACTTTGACCTACTAAGTTTTCCATCCTATTTTCTCCCCACGCTGTCCTGTTGAAGCAAAGAGTGATAGAGCCACTTGGTGGTCACCTGGCATCCAGCCGTGGTCAACCCATCACAGTACGTTAGTAAAAGTAGTAAGCATTCCAGACCACATGCAGAATCCACATGGCTTGCGCAACAGCTATCCCATCAGATAGAAAGCTTTATATTGACTGATAACTGCTGTCACTCAATATGCTTAGTGTTGTCCACTGATTCCATACTTCAACTTCCCTTTGCACATGCCACCTAAGCAAAGCTCAGCAAGCAAATCTCAGTCAGCCCAGTGATCACTGCGATAGCTTGTTTATCCTGTTCTTCCTCAAATGCCTTTGATATAGCCCATTATCAGTCATATTTTGCCTCAGACTTTCGAAAAAAACAAGAGTGGTGAGGTGGTATTGGGTGTTAATGGCATCCTCTTGAGTGCAAGCTGGCTATTTACCACACTGCTGTTAGGAGACCTGGTTACATGTATACTAGGTAATAGGTATGCTTCCATTGCTGTTTCTTGCTTTATTGTTTTGCATTCGTTTTTGCAGATTATAAATAGAAAGGTTAAGCTTCCAGTGGTTTCCTGTTTATTAACTAAGTTTTAATATTCTAAAATATTTATTCATAATAAAGAAATAGAAGTGACGAAACAAAATTTGTCAGAGTATTAAATCAATTCTTATCATTGTGGCTTGCAAGTAATTTGTACTAATATCCTCTTATTTCAAATAAATATTTTTTTTATATCTATATAGATTCCATATAGTTTGAATAAGTCTTTTAACGACTGAAGACTTCCTGAGTTAAAGTTTGGAAATTTATTCCAAGAATGTGTCCAATTGCTTTTTGGACCAGTGTTAACTGCCAACGTTCACAACATCCTTTCAGGAGAACTTCCTTAGCTTAACTACGCTGTTAATGGAGAGATGTCTCCCCTGCTCTGTTACAGAACTGCTCCCTGCTCCGCCTGATCAGTGCTTTGGCATTGTTCTGAAGGAGATACTGAGCAGCTGTTACCCAGCCATATTCTTCACAATCTTTCTCATACTTTCCAGTTGTTCTTCTTTTCCAAGTTGAGAAGCCTTAGTCTTTGCTCAGATTTTCTTGCTTTTCATCATGTTTGCTATGTTTTTCCGTAGCTTTTTCACCTAACCTGGTTTTGAAATCAAGAGAAATCAGAGCAGCTAACATTCAAAACATGGCCAGAACATATCTATAAATAACAGCTTACAGTTTCCCTTTCTGTTCCTTACACTTTTCACCATAATTCCGGATATAATTTTCTTTTTTGACTGCTAAACAGTGCTGAGATAATGTTTTCAGGGAACTATTAAAACATCAGGATTTTATTTCTGAATGGAACTTGGTAGTTCAGAGCCCTAGAATTAATCTTTTTTTTTTTTTTGCCATATGCCTTAACCTCATATTTGGCTGAGGTTATTTAAACCTGTTGTTTTGTTAGATATTCAGCACACCAAGCTCTTTCCCTAGCTTGTTCCTGTTGGTACACTTGAAATGGAGTATCACGACCATGTTGTTTGTTATTCACCACAACCTACAAGTTCTCTCTTAACAGCTGCCTGCACAGCTGCCCACCTATTTACACAGTCTGTTCCTCCTTTCCAAACACTTTGTTCTTGTCTACACTAAATTTCACCTAAATTTGATCTCAGCTATCCCACTAAGTCTTTTAGCCCCTCCTCAAATTGTCATCCAAGTACTTCTTATTTCAACACTTAAATCGATATTCACACTAGTTAATTTAATTCACCCAGCTTGACATTAAATATTTATTTTCTGAATATACATTTAAACCAGAACCATACTTGGTTTGTACTGATTTAACCCAAACCACATTAACTAGTTTGCTTGCAAGGCTTCTGTGGAATAGTACCATAAGTTTTCCTATATTTTTCCTTAAAATTAGTCCAGTTATCCTACTAAGGAACATCATCACATTGGTTGCATATATTTTGTCTTCGTAAACAAAGCCTGTCAGGGCTTCTCTTTGACTTAATTGTCTGCTAGGTGCATATAAATTGATTGTGTGATAAATCATTAACTAACCTTCCCAGCAGGAAAACTAAAGCTCAAATATGCAGCTAGACTTATAAAGTTTTCATTCTTCCTTGAAGCCAGACCACTGTGCACAGTCTTAGGCTATCACAAGCCACAGGCTAAATGTTCTAGTTTTAATTTCTGACAGACCATATAGCATATCATCTAAAAGATAGAAATAGTAGAAGGTACTTCTACCCTCCTACATTAATTATACAGTAAATTAATACACAGGGTCAAATCCAGACATGGCTAATGTTCAGAAATTGATTCACAAATAGATCAAACATCTGTTTCAACGTTAGGAGCAGAGCAGCTGGCTGAGAGCACTAACTGAGAGTCTGAGTTGTCTGATTTTATTTTGTGACTGCATGTTTGTCCAAGTTCTCAGATCTCACTAGTGGAGATTGAAGCTGAGGTACATTTTTCTTCTCACTGCAAAAGGCTAGAGTTGTTACCAAAGATCGGCTGAAATGAGGTAACACAGCCCTGAGCCTCAGCCATCAAGATGACTGCTGTACTTCTGCCAGCTTTTCCATCAACCTCTAAGGATGCCGCCTTGTTTGTCCTCATTATTTCTCTTGATTTGTCTCCCTGTATGAAAATACAGAAGTCACCCAACTATTTAGGTAACTTCTTAGTCATTTTCAGTTAAAGCTATTAGGAAGCATGACTGTCAACCATCTAAAACTGGGTATTAGTAACAAAGCTGCTTTTCTTTTATAATCAAAATAGCATTTCACATTCTCACCAGCAGAATGACGAACTTCAAGTTTCAGAACTTTTTCTGGCACACCCCCATGTGCATAAGTCAACCATGAACTATTGGTGTATTTGACTGAAATACAGTGTTACCTAAACCAGGTCATTAAGGAAATATCAGTACTTGGTTTCAGAACATTGCTCTCAGTGAAGCAAATTCGACCCTACGATCAAGCTAAATTAATACAAAGAAAAATTACTTAGTTGGTCTTTTATCCCCTCCATCCCAGGCACTGCTATTGACTATGTAATATTTAATAACTGACTACTGAACTATATTCTAAATGCAACAGACCATGTATCCTTCAATAACACCTCTCCTGTACTTATTGCTACAACAAAAAACTCCAACTATTTATTCCTAAACTACTTTGATGCTGTGTGAGTCATTGTAATTCCTGAAAATAGACAGTGCCATAATTTCTTTGCCAGGCTAATTCTGCTTGTGCTGTTCAGACTGCTCCCAAACCAGCTAAACACCATCTAGAACAAGGATGGTCCTGGCCAAGGATGAGGTAGGAAAGAGAATGTGAATTTTACCATAAGGGACAGTGCTATCAGTCAGTTGAGGATCTTTCTCAGTTTGTCACTACACTGATTTGACCATACCACTACCTACAAAAGCAGCATCTATTTTAAATGCTACAAAAGTTTGATTTCAAAAGTAATGTACCCAATGGAGAGTTACAACTGGGAAAATGAAGGAATATGATACGGTTTTCATATGATGAAACAACATATTTTAAAAATTACATCAAAATAAAATGCAGTTTTTAGAGTGCATTTCAGATACAGGAGCTGTTACAACACAGGTTCTGCTTGCGAAATGAAGTTGCTCACACCAAAGCAAAACAGAAGAGAAATAAATTAAATAGCTATTCAGCTCCCTGTTTTGGGTCTGTTTGTGCCACAGATTAAGAAACATTAATGATAGGGTTTCATACACAAGTTTTATATCAACACCAGACTAGCCACGTGCTCATTAAGTTGTCACTTACAGCTCTAACAGGCCACAAAAGCACTGCACTAACTGTGTACACAATACATTGTATTTAAAGGCAAAATATTTATACTTTCCCCCTACATGTTGAATATAATTTCCCTCTGTATTTTTTTTTTTTTTTTAGTAGAAAAAGCAGGTGTTCCTTTTTGGAACAGGATGAGATTTGAAACATGTTTCACCATATATGGAGACTCACAGATTGCTTAATTCTACTTCTAGAGACATGAAGATATAATATTACCATTAGTCTAAGTCCTAACCACTGTGCCATTGCAAGTTAACCGTTAATGGATGTCATTAAAAAATGATGAGTAGCTTGATTATTTGACAAGATTTCCTATTTATACTCAGGGCCAGGACAACATCAGAAACTATCTTCTTGCTTCGACTGGTAGTATTGCAATTCTGAAATTTCCCCCTATTTCAGAACAGAATAATAATGCAGAAATTTCAAGGGACGCAAAGTTTTAAAAGGCTTGCATTTTAGGTTAATTGAAATGTATTTGGTATTAAAAACTGAAAATATTTCTCTTATTTTGTTTGGGTTTTTCTTTTTTTTCTATTAGTCTTATGATATAAAAATCTAAAACCAAAAATCTCAACCGAAACAAAAATTTGACACATTTCTTCCTAAAGACAAAATGGAATTATCAGTTTGAAAATCTTCAAGGAAATTGGTCTTACACAATTCTGTAAAATGTTTTCACTTTCAAGACAGCATGGGAAATATCCAACTAGCACTGTTGAAATACAGAAATGCTTGTCTCAGTTTTGATAACAGCCGTGAAAACAAGCATGACATTATTTCAAATTGTATATATTTGTGTGTGTGTATAGGTTTATATGTGCACATGTAAATATCGGGTTTTTTCTCTAAAAAGAGACCTGCAGTTATCAAAATAACTCACAGGTCAAAGACTAACACATAGATATATCTACCTCTCACCTCCTATGAGTATCTGGTTATGAAAGATGCAAGCCTTGGTAATGTTTTGCATTGATGACAAAGTCATCAGAGACTTCTGGCATGTCAAGCAACAGAATGAGTGTGATCTTATATCTCTTAGATCTCATATGAAAGCAAGAATAAACAAATGCTACCTAGTGGCAAACAATTCCCCTAAAAGTGTTTCTAGCCGCACTCCTCTATTCTTTTTCTATTAGCCATGAAAAGTCTTGTTGCAAATCCTCAGGAAGTATCATTTGGTGTATTAGGAGGTAGAAGCATTCTTAGTGACCCAGTCATCTTAAATATTGCATAATCTAATTCAGGTTCTGGCTTCGAGGTTGCAATATTTCCTTTCATTCCCACTACATAAATACTCTCATTCAGCTTAATCCTTTCAAATATTTTGTGTTCTACTCTCTCCCAAGCTCCTAGATAATACTCAGCACCATAAAACTAATAATTATATTCTGCTTAGAAATTCTTCACCTACTATTTTTACAAGTCCTGCCTCAAACTAATACACTGAAAAGTATGACCCATATACATGTTGTGTATATTTCAAATTAACTTTTATGCAGCACCTCTTCTCTCTGAAAGATACAGCAAGTAGTCCCAGCCATAGGGAGTACAATCTTGCAATGTTGTTTATATAAGTTTTCTAAAGAAGGTGAAACAACAGGTAAAGAGCAATGAAGTTGCTTGCCAAGTGGAAGACCTTCAATACCTGATAGTATTTTTAGTTGGTTTTTAAACTGATTTGGGTTTCAGCTCGCACAAAAAGTGGGAGAACAATGGATAGTCACGCAATGCATCAACCTCTTACAAAAATCCTGAGACGAAAGTGTTACATCAACTATATTAAAGTTGAAATCTTAACTAGAATAGTTATTAAAAAGGAGAGAGCAATCTTTCTGAAAGGTGGTAGAGCAGTAACCTCCAGATTAGTGTGATGCCTTAGAAAGGCCTTGGAGGTGGAGACTGATGGATACATCACATCACATTCAGCAGATGCGAGCACTAGCCTCCACGTTCTTCAAGGAGAGCTGAGGCTGGAGTACGTTTCCCATTATTAATAGAGTGTAAGGGAGGAAATTACTCTGGCTTGCACACACAAATGAACCACTGGTTGCAAAATCAAGTTATGCATTTGTACAAGTTCATTTGCATTCACACTGCTGGTTTGGTTTTTCTCCCCAGTATACCAACAAATCTGATGAAGTTAGATTGATATGACTCAGCAAAGACTGAAGTCTACACGGTGGGTAATCATTTACAGATCAGAGTAGTATAATCTTCTAATACCAAAACCCAAAATTCAGGCTTTAGCATATTATTATCTTAAGTAGAGGAAATAAAATCTTACGAAAAGTTGTGTATGACACTGGCTTTTCAAACTATAAATAATTAATAGCATACTCAAGAGGAAAGCAGATTTTATAAAAAAATCATTATGATCTCTAAGCACCATATTTTAAAGAACTCAAAATTTTCTTATTAGTTTGGTTACTTTCTCAGAAGTATTTTTTGAAAATAAACATTATCAGAAATATTATGGAAAAGCACTTTTTTTTAATGGAGAAAGATTTGCATTTAAGTTTTCATAGTAGATTTTTCATTCTCCATGTCAAAGGTTTTTCTATTTAAAATCTATATATAATCTTATAATTTCAATTAAAAGTATGATGAACTATATAAGCACATGAAGGACTTTAGATTACAAATATTGATTTCACCTGAAACTACTTTTGGTAAGGCAGCTAGAATAAAAGATCATTTTTTCTTACACCTGAAACTACTTTTGGTGAGGCAGCTGGAATAAAAAATCATTTTTTCTTAAAGTAACTTTTTTCATTAGAATTTCAACTTTTACTCAAAAAAGCCTCTCCTAAAACACTAATCAGATATCGGCATTTCTCTGATCTGACATGAAATTTTACATCCTTTCCACTAGTAAAAAATCAAGGGAGAGTGATTTTTTCACACAAGAAAATTCAATAAGACTTTCAACTTGATTAATCAATAAAGTTTCTCTTCAGGTCAAAGTTTGATAAAATTGAATGGAAATTCTGCCACATTGAACAATATGCAAAATTCTATTTCAGCTATTTTGCTAAAAATGTAACAAATATATTCTAGAGAAAAAGAAAGAAAACCTTCAATGTACTACATAATATCTGAAAAACAGGGTTAAGAAATAATTTGTCGCTAGTCAAATTGCTATTATATTTTTTGCTTGAAATTTAGAGACAATAGCTCTAATTACTTGTACTAAAAAATTTAAGTAACCTTTCATCCCTGAAAAACTTTCTAATTATTGGTAACTGCACATACATACAGTACAAATATAACTTTGTGCTGCTGTATTTATTGCTGTTACCTGGTATTGTACCTTTTTCTTTTTTCATTACACTTCTCTTCCATGATTCAATATAGAATAGAGACACAGTAAATTTTTTTTTATAGCACACCCGTTCTCCCCCTCTCTCTACACACAAGCATAGGAGGTTTAAAGGCAACAAGCTGTAGAAAATGCAAACACTTTGCTGAAGAATAATAAAGTCTCATACCGTCTCCTTTGCTGTTTAATATCAATTGGCTTGTTAATAGCATAAGGCGATCCGTGAGTGCAAGTGTTCTGGAATCTAGCCACTTTCCCCAGAGTCAGGTGATCACAGCTAGGTGGTAAACTCATGTTATCCCAACAGAAGCAGCACAAGACTAACAGCCCAAGGGATGCACTCCTGGGAAAACTGGAAACAAGATGTTACATAATCAACCTTATGGAAACATGCAGCTCCAAAGGAGCCAAGCAGTCCTGTGCCTGGAAAGCAAATGCTCCTCATCTCAGCTGCAGCTGTCACCCTCATGGATACAGGAAGTTGATGGTTTATTTCCACCCAGTCATACTCCAACCAATTACTGATTAAGCAGATAAAGCAGAAAGTCACTCAGGAACATTTCTCTCATCCACAAGCACTAATCTTTCCTCTAATAATTTTTCTTGGGTGGTTTTTCATTTTTTTTAGGGGGGTGTGTGTTTTGGTGGTTTGTTTTTTTTTTTTTTTTTTTTTTTTTTTTNTTTTTTGGTGAAGACAGACCATAAGCACAGTTTAATCAGATAAGACAAATATCTGAGAAAGCCACAGACTGAATCTGCTTTGAAGCAGCAGGTGGGCCAGGAGAGATGCTTTTGCATACATAAAGAAAATTACTGTGGGAGAAGGAGGTACATTGAAAAGGTCAAATAACTTTTTAGATTCATGATGTGAACCCAGACTGATTAGATTTGTTCTACAAATTATTTCAGAATTTAATCTCTGTAAAGAAAAAATTATGATCTTATAATTTCTTATATATTTTATGAAGTTTTCTATTTTGTGGTATGTTTCCTATTGCATAGCAAAGCAGTCTCCACTAACACAAAGTAACAAAATATGAATGACTCCAAGAACTTACTCTGTCTTCAAAAACCAGGAATATATAAAACTGCTTTCCTGTATCATATAAGACATTTTATACAATTCAGCTACTCAAAATTATCCATGGAATTGCCTTTGTTTATGAAATTACATTTACTTGGCCTCCACTATCTCAACCTCTGTGCAATGCTCCTGCAGCTCTGTGTAATGATCTTTTGTAGTCCCAACTACAAAAAAACCCCAGAAAAGTAGTCCTACAGTTCTAGTTTCACACACAATCGAATTAGAAAGTGCATCTTACACTCTAGCATGAAATTCTGTGGGATAAAAAGGAGATTTATGTTCATCACACAGAAAAATTCTATCATGGAGAACTGAAAACTAGGGGTATTTTACACGTATCATACGTAAGTATTATATAAGCTTCTAAATCTATCTGGCTGATATTAAACTTCTTGCATTGCTGGCATTAAATCAAAGGAGGCTGCAAAGGTGGAAACCTAAGAAGAAACAAGAAGGAAAGATAATGCCCCTTGTTAGAACAGTGGATGGGGGAATGTTCCCAAAAGGGGAATACCCTATGCCTGGCTCCAGAGAGATGGCAACATTTGCCTTTCCCAGGCTGAAGAGTACTAGAGAAGGGAAAAAGAAGCAAGTGCCAAGAAGGTGCCCACGTGAAAGCAGACAGGTATCAGATATCCAACAGAATGGGAAGCAGGATGCCTCCCCTTGGCACTGCTAAAATGCACTGGAATCAGGGGTTCAAAAGTTCAAATACATCAGACCAGTGCTCTGGCCTGCAATCACAAGGCAGCTGCTCCGTGTGCTGCCACCCTCAGTGCCTTGCTAGAAACAGAAACAATTTGTCACGGACCCTTGACAGGGGTCAAAGTCCTCATAGGACTTTGTTAGGTGAGGAAAAAAACGGGCAAAAGGTGGACAGTCATCTATACTGTATCCTTTTCTTGTATCTAATACAAATAGATAAATGTAACTCCTAAGAATTATTTTGGTTGTTCTTAATTCTGTCAGAGTACTGAAACTGCTTTGTCTGTGTAAGTGGAGTATAATTTTGCATGCACAGCTAATGTAAGATAGAATTCAATCCAGGTAAACTTTATACTCCGTTAGCAGTCACTGTTAGGAAAGAGGAGTGCATACTCTTGGAAATATGAAAATTACTAAAGTGAGCTGAAAATCTGCTCTAGTTTTTCAATGTGACAACATTAGTAGGCTACATCTGATTCTACTTAGGGTATAAGATACTAACAGTTAAAAATCCTCTAGAAATTACTTCAGCTTTGTACAACAGAAACTTAAAATACATAAATATATCTAACCTAACTGCAAGTAGCCATTCTCCAACATTAAAATACAGCTATTATGAAAAAAACGCCCAAAACCTAAAGGCAAGCAACCTGAATACCCTGCCTTTTAGCTTTTTTTACTTTAGTTAGGAAAGAAAAAGAAAGGAGAAAACAGTAAGGAAAGAAGGAAAGTTTAACAACCGTTTAAGAATAATCAGGTTAAAGTAAAATCAGAGGGCTTTTTCTTAGTTGTGGCTTGTTTGTTGGGTTCTTGTTTGGGTTTGTTTGTTTTTTTGTTTGTATTTGTGGGGATGTTAAGTCCAACTAAAGACAGTGGTAAACCAGTCTTTCTATATACGGTAGAGTTTCTTCCTTGTTAATGAAGTGGAACAGCTTCTTTCTATTTAATAATGGATACATATGCACAGCTGAAAATATTTGTTCTAGATACAAAATTGATTTAATTTATGCATTGAAGATCCTTCACCGAGGAAGGAATTAGAGTGGGCACAACAGCAGTTCAGGAGTCATGCTGTGACAGTAAATTCTCCATTGCAATGCTGGTGCCCCTGTCCCAGCCACCAGGTTGCCCTCAGCAGCATTAGGCTGCAAGAACTGGGAGGTTCCAGTCTGTCTCCTGGTCATCAATCCACCTTTAGAGGCTGTGTTAGCTTACTGGGAAATTTATGGTCAATTATGTTTTCCTATCTCATAATCTGTGGTCACATGGGATGAAATATTATATCAACTGCAAAGCACTTTCTACAAATCTGAACAGCCCATTGGACATGACTTTTATCTTATTTGGGTAAAGTGTGGAGCTATTATAATTTTGAAGCATCACTGATATCAAATATGCCCCATGGAACTTGTTTTTTATCTGAGAGCTCTTTTGTTCCTCAGTGAAGGATGAATCTGAAAACAATACACTACCCATATCTTCAGCTTTTGTTTATAAAGTATGCAGTCAGAAAAAATGAACTAACTTTGACATAATGTTTCCAAAATGATATATGTGCAGGTAATTAGACTGTATTCAAATTACTCTCAAGGGAAATTTCAGAGGAACAGTTTAGCATAGAGATATAACAAAGGCATTTTCAGATTGGATTGAATTTATGGAATTTTGGCAGAAAAAATAAACCCACTTAATTTTGATATCTTAAGAGCAATCTAATTCTTTTAATAAAGATGTGGTTTAGAGTATTTTACAATATACAACAATGCTCTAAATTCAGCATTGATGTGAAATAAATGCCTTAAATTTTACAGTATGAGGTATTTAAGTTGGTATAAAACTATTCTGTCTGAGGTTTTCCTTAGGTGGAGAAATATTGATATTTTGGTTTATGTGGGTTGTCACACAGCTTAATTTAAATATCTCAAAACTCTTGGCAAAAACAAAATTTAATCATAGTTTGTGCCCATGACATAATTGACTATTCAAGTATTACTCAAACATCTCCCTATTTACTTGTCTTAAGAAAAGTTTTTCAACACTTTTTTTGAATGTTCAACTTTACAAAAGCTATTTTTTAATTATCCTTTATTCATATCCCCAAATCTTAGTGAATTACAGATTACTAACCTTGTATCCTTTAAAGAATTCCATTCATTTCAGCATGATTATTGTCAGTATAAAATTTTGACAATTTCTGAAAATCTTTTAAAAGTTAGTTGGATTTGTTTTTGACACCAGGAAATAACTAGTTATTAAAGAATAATTAACAAAATCTTCTCTTTCTGTATGAGCCAAACTACATAAGATTTTGACTCTTATTATTCCTATAACTGCTATTAGATTGCACAGTTTTGACTACATGGCCTCAGCCAATGTCATGGGCTTCACTAGACTACAGAACAGTTTAAGGAAAGCCAGGTGTTCCACGCATTCATAGCTCAAGCATATGAAAAGATTTTTCTTCATCTATATACTGTCAGTTCCTATCTACTAGCTAAGCTTTTTTTCTTTAGAGAAGAATTTCTTCCCAGAAATATCCTGATTGACAAAGAATTGACAGATGACATGAAAATGGTTTGGCAACATGTAAAAAATGTTTTTGATGAAGATATGGTCTGTCCAGAATACAGTAATAATTAAGAACTTTTATTTTCATATTCATAGATTGAATAACGCTTCCCTCCCCTTAATTGTTTTGAAGATTTTCCTTTTATATATATTTATTTGTCTAACTATTTTGAATATTCCTATTGAGCATTCCCTGACTGCTGAATAAGGGCAATTATTTAATTCTTAGTTGAAAAATAAAGGAAATATAGGAATATAAGTGTTATTTCAACGTCTTCTTGATTGATTAATGTTTGAATGTTTTTCCATTTTTCAGATTATGAATGTCCTAAAAAAAGTACTGCTAATTTACTTGTAAAGAAGACTATTGCTTGAGATGGCCAAAATTATACTCATGTGTTTAGTATTAAATGCAAAATGTACTCTGGTTCATAGCAGTGTGAGAAAGTGTGCTGTATGTCCTACAAAGTGCCAGTCAAAACAAACACACAAACAAAAATTCATAACATAAGAGTCATAAAATAAAGTTGAGGATAAGAACCAGGTCTTACTTATACCACTGCACAGATTGCATAGACATATTGTGAGTCTATCTGTTGCATATGGGGATAACAAAAATGGTTTTATACAGTACATATAAAACACATACTGGAAAAGACCCCAAGTTCAAAGTAGTGAGACAAATATTCAATAATGGCATCTACTTGGCTTCACTTTTTAACGTTTAAATTTGCCTTACAAAGATGAATCTGTTTTTAACATATGTTCTTTTAATTCTGCCAATACACACTTTTGCTATTGAAATGTAGGACTACATACTTCTGCCCTTGAAGACCCTTTTTTTCTAATTGACTCCCACACATTTTGCTTCCCGTTATCTCATTAAATAACCCAGTGAATATTTAATTAAGACCTTCTATTCTCTACCTCACATATCATTAAGCTTTTGGAATAGCCACACTCTTTCCATTCAGCTCAGCAATCCCTTGGCAAGACTGGCCTAGAAGCTGAGGATATATTAGGCATGCATCTTAGCAACAAAACCAGAAAGGTTCAAAAAATGGTATTTCAGCTATCTCACTGCAAGGAAATAATATTCTTCTAACAGAAAAATTATTTAAGGGCATAAAGTAGCTGATAAATAGAAGCAATTAAAAAATCAGAAGTTCTTATTAAATTCAGTCTGCAAGCATAGATAGTGTCACTGTATATGATGTTACTCATTAAAAGATATTAATGACGTACAGGAGGAGTTACACAGCACAGCAATCCTGTTTATTCATTTCTCCAAATGAACACCTTCCTTAAACAGTAGCTACTACTATAATTAGAATCAAAAGTTAGTAATGCCAATGTTGTTTACTAAATAGGTAAAATAAAGACATTTTAGAAATGTTAGGTGCTGGTAATATGCATTACTTCTGTGGCATACTAACTACAAATTTGCCTATTTAGACTTAAATTTTATATTTTGTATATTATTTTGTACAGGTTAATAATTAAATATTTTCTGAATCAATTTCTTACATATATACCTCTGTTCTTTTTATGTGATATCATCTTCCATGCATTTATTTCTTATTTTGCCAAAACCGACCGTGCATTGTGCCTTTGCATGCTATTCATCAGAGCTAAATTCAAATTTACAATTTCATCCTGGTTTCAGCTACGGTAGAGTTAATTTCTTCTCAGTACCTGTTGCAGTGCTGTGTTTTGGATTTGGAATTAGAATTGTGTTGATAACACACTGATGTTTTGGTTTTTGCTAAGTCTTGTTTATCCCAAGTCAAGGACTTTTATTATTTCCTCGTCTCATGCTCTGCCAGTGGGGAGGTACACAAAAGGAACTGTGAGGGAGCATAGCCAGGACAGGTGACCCGAACTGACCAAAGGGATACTCCACCCCACAGAGCATCATGCCCAGTATCTGAACTGGGGGGGGGAGTGACCTGCAAGTGCAGCTGATCTGGACTGGGGAAGGGGGGTCTGGCATCGGTCAGTGGGTGGTAAGCAACTGGATTGTGTGCCACTTGGGGGATTTTTTTCCTATTATTGTTATTGTTATTATTGTTGCTATTTTTGTTGTTATTTATCATTTATCATTATTATTTTATTTTACTTTCTTTTCATCTATTATTCAATTCAATTAAACTATATTTATCTCAATACATGAGTTGTACTTTGATTCTCCTCCCATTCCACCGGGGTGGGATTGAGAGGGGAAGAGAGAAGGGGTTGAGCGAGGGGCTGAATGGTGTTTCATCTCTATCTGGGCTTAAAACTGTGGCAAAGGTACTGCTGAAAAGCTTTGTATCCCATTACAGGTTTCCATGGACTACTAATTTTCAAGAAATATATTTACCACAAGAAACTACCAGTTTACAAACATTCTAAATTCTGGTTAGTTTTCAGCTTTCATTTTTTTATTTATTAACAACTCCATGAATAAAGCAAATAAGTGTGCTGTTCCCTTTAGCACTGATATTATGAAGACCAGCTGATGACCACAACAAAACTGCAAGGAGTAGACATCTCTACTTGGTATAAATTCACCTCCACATTCCATGAGATTTAAAATTTTATAGTATAGATTTCATAGTATTCATTATCTCTTCCCAGCATGATATAACCAGGCTGTTTTAACACCTTCCTTTAAAAACAAAACAAAATAAAACAAAACTCACAGTAACACATGCCTCACACAAATCACCCATGAGAGAAAGTGCAGGAGTCTAAGTCTCAGATTAGTCTTAGTCTTCAACTTAGACTAACTGATGAAAAAAGGGTAGAATTACATCCTCTCCTGAATGCGCAGTCTTAAATACTTCATTGTCTAGGAAAAACGAGGAACTCTTGCTCTAAAAACAAAGTGATGCAGCATAATTATGGTATATAACTTGATGTAGGTGCTAACAAGACGATTTCTTCTTGCTCTGGGAAATTTTCACAGTACTTTGTTTACAACACTTTAATATGATCTAACACTCTAATGATTTAAGAATTGGTTTAGGAATCAAGCCTTAAATATCTTTTCCTTATATTTGAAAAGACAATAATTCTTAAGATCCTGAGTGTTTCACAGCAGTTTTGACTCTGCCACAACCTGTCAGAGATGAGCCTGGATAAAGGCACCACAGCTGAGCAGAATCCAGCCTCCCTTCTGCTCTTGTGTGGGCTAGGGTGCTCCCTTGGTGAACAGATTCAAGTTATTAACTGAAAGAGCAAAGAGAGAAGTAATGTTTTGTAAACATGAACATTCAAACTTGTAGAATGAGAGAAATCATTCCCACAGAACAGTGATGTCTTTTTCCATTAAAATTGCCTAGTGCAACATCCCCAAAAGTAATGTCTACAGTAGTGATGTCTGCCTTTAACCAGGTGTATTACTGCCATTCTCGTGGAAATATTGAACATTTTCCTTTTTAAGTGTTGGTGAAAGAGGTGTTCAAAAAGATGTGATCAAAATATTACTATAAAAAACAACACAAAATTGAAAAATCAGAACATTGTTTTTTAAATAAAATACCCAAAATAATTAATGATATTTTTGCCCTAAATCCTCGTGTTTCTGGCAATAGAAGAGTTGCTACCATTTTACATCAGGTTACTGTAAAGATTAAATATACAGATCAGTTGTCAAGGCCTCAGATATTTTATTGTTGAATAGTTTGGAAAAATCAGCAATAGAACTGACAGATTTTTCCCCAGTCAGGACTCACAGTATTCTATAGACTATTGGACTGAGTTACTTTTTAAAAACAAACAAAAAAAAATTCTTCAGAAAAAACAATGAAGATAAAATATATGTCTTACCTCACTGTATACGTGAGGCTAAGGTCCTTTGTAAAAACTCACTATTAAACATCTGAAGACAATCATTTCATGTATGTACAGTCAAAATTAAGTTTATTAGTAAGGATAATTTAATCCTTTACAAAATTAGAATGTCTAAGTTTGCAACACACGTTTCTTAATGTATTTTTTTTGTCACGGAGTTTTAAGTATGTTGCAACAGCTAAAGCATATTGGAAAGAAGAAAAAATCCATAATTATGAACATAATGTGTAAACCACAGTGTGTATATATGAAACAATCCCCTTCTTTCCACAGATATCTCATAAATACTGCACTTTGATAGCTCTAAGACTTTTCTTTGTGCTTCAACAACCATGTTGAGTATTGGACTCTTTTCCTTGATATCATCATCCCAGTTCTTGATGTCTGCTGGAAATGAACTTCAGGCACTGCAGAGAAAATTGCATGCTGATTTGCAACTGAAATGAATACAGAATATGCCTTCACACATAGGGACACAGCTTCTGCATTGTTGCATGTGAAATTTTGACAGTTATACTACTATGATTTGCTTTTTACAAGAAGAGAATGGGTTTATTTCTCTTACAGGAATTGTGGGGTAGGGTTTCCTTTTCCTTTTCAAAGTGTTGAAAATAATTAGTATTTAGTCATCCTCTCTTCCAATATAACGGATATACCTGTTGCTATTTGATGTCTATTATAGATAAGTTATGATTTCTATCACGATGAAACACAAGTCACCACCATCTCATAGGAAATAATTGCATAGAAAATGTCTTCATTGTATGAAATGAGTCACACTGCTTCCCAGGGTAAGATGAAGAGCAAGAATTAGGGAGAACAATAGGGTCACTAAATATTTGCAAATATGACTTCACACTCATTTCAAATTTGATGAGCATGTGTTAGAGATAAGCATAAAAGTGAGGAGAAAAATAAAAACCAAGTCATTATCTCAGTTTTGTATTGCAAAGAATTGTTCATGTATAATCATTTGGAGTAATTAGTAAATAACCATAGTCACAAAGCTTTTGGAGCTTTGTACCAAAGGCTGGGTTTGCTTTCATCACCTTAATTTGAAGTCCATTCAGACTTCTCATTTGAACTGCTAAATATTTACCGATTAAAGGTTACTTACTGCAGTGTTATCAGAGCCTTAAACTAGTGGAGAAAATGAAATAAATCTGCTCTGTAGCATTGATATTAATTAGGATCTTATAAATACAAATGTTAAGGTGACCCTTGTCGGCACTTGGATGTTTTCTGTGGCTTGAGATTAAACCTGTGAACAGCATTAGATGACACGTGATGGTATACACCTTAGCTACAACTGAAGCAGGTTAAAAGACAGGGCAAAATTTCAGGAACATTGCCTACTAAGCCCTGAGAGAAAAGTAGGCAAGTTATTGCCAGATCTGGATTTGGGCAAGCTATAAAGATCCCTTTAGTTTTATATAAGTGTCAGTTTAGATCCATTTGTGGACAACTGACAGATTTTACCCCTTCAGGATGTTGGAAATGAGAAGTGCCAGCATAGTCAGTCAGAAAACACTGTAATACCACTCTTAAATTTGCCATATGATCCTGTTAACTTAATATGCTTGACACAGTTGAACATCATGTTGTTTGTTAGACCATTTTGAGAACTGCTCTGTCTCTGACTCTGACAGTCTTGCTTGAATGTGGATAGAGAAAGCCTACATGTTTGATGGAAGAGATACTCAAAGATACACTCTGTGATCATAGAAGGACAGAACTCACTGTGCGTGAACTTACAGTTTTTTTATCTATTCAGACAGACTTTATCACTGCTTTTCTTTTTTTTTTCAGAAATCACAGAAGAGACTTTGTATAGTGTTGTTCTTTTGATATAATAAAACCCAGCTCAAAGTAGAATTTTGCACACGTTACCAATTAATTAATACCTTGATTTCAGTGGACTTTTGAAGCCACTTGAGTAACCGATTTCAGCTGATGTTGATGTGAAGAGTCTATTAGGGAGATTTGGCCATTATTGTGCTCAAAAACTATGTCACTTCCAGTTTAGGAAGTAGCCATAAGAAAAAGAATTCTGCAGAAAGAAGTGGTATAAGCAGAACAGTTTGAAAAAGGCCAAAATGAGACCTCTCATGAATCACAGGGAACTGTTCGTAAGTCTGAGGAAGAAACACAGACTTTTGTACAAGAGAAACCTTTTTTGGTACGAAGCATGTAACAGAGTCAGTTGTAGTGAGGGCACTTGGATGAAGTATCTGACTATAACAACGTGAAATCAGACCTTAGAGCTACATAGGCACAGAATGAATTCCTGCTCTGGATTCACTGTAAACCATAGATCCATTTCAGACCAAGATGTGTTCTCATCCAAATACAGATTCAGAATATGGTGGAATTATCTGTTGAGAACCTCAGCAACTAAAAACCTTCCGAGACACGATGGTTTATGTCTGGCAAGTCATTTCCACGACAAACTCTTGAAACAAAAAAAGGCTAAGATGTAGGACTAGGAAGAGTTAAATTTTGAAGGACAGCATCATGATATATTGTAGTGGTGCGCAACTACATACGCAGGATTGCAAAATATGATTTTTCAATTTTTACAAGACTAAAATATTTGTAGACACAGGAGAATTTTTGGTTTGGATTGTTTTCTGGAAGCCACTAATGAAAGACAAAGTTGGGGACGAAAAAAAAAAGCGTATGTGCAAAGTATGGCTAGAATAGGAGAGAAAATGGGGAATAGAGACATGTTGATAAAACAGGGCAGGTTGAGTTGAGAGGCAGGGCAGAGAGATAAGAGAATTAAGCTCATGGTCTTCCAACAGTGCTGAAAGTTTCCTGTGCACCTCTGATGATGGGGTGCAGACTGGCATTCTGGACTGTGTTTGCTTGCTCCAGGTCCAAAACAGAAGAAAGTATAAGCACACAACTTGTGGAAGAGACATGAAACAGATCACGCTCCTGGCCTCAAGAAGATGGTATCAAAAATGTGTATTAATGACATCCAAAATCCATGGAAATTTGTTATAGAGAGCACAGAACACATTTTCTGTCACAATCTCATTTATGTTGCAGGGAAAAAAACCCTCTATCTTTTTGTTACTCAGTGGAGTGATTTAGAAGGATTTACCAAAGGATTACTACCCTCAGATCAGTCAAAAACACAAAATTAAATGAAAAAACATAACTCCTATAATTTCCCTCTAGATACCTTGTGTTTTCTATATGCAAGAGAGTCACTGTACCAAAGTAATCTAGCTCTATAGTGCAGACTTATTTATATTAGGATTATTGAGTCTCTCTGAGCAAACTATATGGTTAGTAATTTTACATGCATTCCAAACATGGGAAGTATGCAGTAACCTTATAGTTATCTGATGTTATCTTAAACATGTGAGAGTACTTGCCTCAAGCTGAGATAAGAAAAAAGATTTTGAGCTTATCTTAGCTGCAACAACACAAACCAGGTACATTTCCATTTCTGTTGTCATCAGCTGTAGCACACACTATCCATGATTGCTCCTCTTTTATTAGCACATTTGTTCCAAAGCTACAATTTACTACTACTGTCCTTGTGAGGACACAGCTTTAATTCCTGTAACAGCATATTAGAAGATATGTTATTTGGTCTTTTGAAGAACATATTCTCAGTTAATTCTGTGTCTGCACCATAATGCAACAAGTATGAAGATGTAAAGGAAAATGCATTCAAAATCCAGGAAAAGCCCACTCTATGCTAGACAGCAAAGATTTCCCTAAAAAACCATTACTCAAGCTTTTAAGTCAATAAGATTCTGCTGCTAAATACATGATTTGCATCCAGTTTTCCTCTAGCAGAAAGAAGAGCTCCATGTTAAATTAGTTTGACAAAACATGTTAGAAAAATATTAGAGGAAGTGGCTAGAATGTAAAATGCCAATATTTAAAATCAAAAAATTAGGCTAAAAAATCCCCTAAGCACAACCCCAAAGCAAGGCTGTGTTTTATTTCAGCTTGCTCTGTGTTTATGAGATTGCAATTATGTTTCACCATTTCTCAACACTGTCACTTGTGCATGCATGAGGTACTGTAAGATATTATGTATATACCCCAGATATTACCTAAGTAGTACAGTTTGCACAGTTGAATGGTCCCTGCAGAAATAAATAAAACATCATACTTGAAATATGCCTATGTCTTTATTTTGCATAGTGCAAAAGAAACACATTCTACCTTCCAAGTCTCAATTCCTTTCCTCCTAGGGCACCCTTTCTCACTGATTCTATTATTTGTACCTTGAGGATGGCAATACAGGGATCACTGTAGGCAGTTCTCAACAGGTGCCTTGTCTAAGAACTCACAAAAGTCAGATTCAACCTAATTCTCTAACAGAAAGCATTCAGCACTTTGTAATATGCTAGCAGTAGAAAATGCGAGGTTTGCCACATCCATGACTCACGGCTGATTTTTATCTTACCACAGGACTCATGCTTCTTCCTGACGGGATGTTTTAAATTTGTATGGAATGGACACATAGTCACAGGTGGATTTTATATATGTATTTATATACACAGAGAGACAGATATACATATATATAGATATATATTTTAATAGATATATATATAAATATGTATTTAATATCTCCTTTTACATACAACACATTATTCTGAAGGAAAATATAGTGGAACATGCTGTTGAAAACTTTGCAGGATTTTATTGGTAGTTAAAATGGTTTTGCTATTTTTTCTCTCTGGAACTGCAGAGAAAAAAGTATTTTACAAAACAAAATAAAAAGCTAATCTTGAAAGACAACCCAGAACAAGATATACTATTTTAGTATCTGAAGCAGCAAAATCTAGTAACAATTTTTAAACTACTTATAATGAAACCTTAGTGACATTTCTCATTTTACTATTCAGCCAATCATTTGCTCTGCTAAACCCCTCACATCACACTCTGCAGGTTGATTTGGTTACATGCTCCTTACCAAACCATTCCTTTTGCCTGAAAAAATCTACACATCTCTACTACCTCCTACACATCTGAACAATGACATCTTTTACGATTTTTTAAAAAATATTTCTTTATCATCTTATTAGCTATTATTATGCTCTCTAATATTCTGAAAACAAATACAGACATGTTAAAGATCTCTGTACAGGGTTGCAATGTACATTCACTGAGAAGCCACCAAAAGAACACATAAAATGTTAAAAAACCCAGCATGTGTGCTTTTTGATTTGTTGTTCTTGTTGCTCCTCTACACTTATTTCATTTTCTTTTAATTAGAATATTTTAATAGCTAGATTAAATAATTTGATTATGCACAATAGACAGAAATAAATTTGCTTTAAAAATAGACAAGACACTCTCCTATTTTCAGTAATCTCTAACCTTTTAAGGCAATATTCCTCTACGTCTGAATTTATTTTGGTGTTAAAAACCTAAATTAGCCATTCTTTAAAAACAGGAATATACTGAAACATTAGCCCTATTCTTTTTACTTTAAGTCAAGATGGAGGTCCTTACCTATCACTCCTACAAGTGTAGTAAGTACTGTCTAGTCTTCTCCTTTTAAGCCTTTGAATCTTTCCTCAGGTAATTTTTTTTATTTGGCTATTTTAATTTCTATTTTCCAAACTAGCTCAAAAATAATTTATTTACCTTTCTGCCATTTTTTCAGATATATGTATGTGTGCTTGTGTCTCTTTATGTGTGTGAATACAAACACATGGAAATATAATATAGGCAGTGTATAATTAGACAAGCTAAGTTCATACAATATTAAAGTCAATTATTTTTCAGATGTGTCAGAAAAGCTTTAGTGTCTACCAAACACTAGATCTTGAGTTTTGCAATGAATCATGTGTAGATTCCTAAGCCAGTATGAGTCCTGGGCATTCTCCAGCTTGACACTGGTACTACAAAGACAGGTAGATAGATAAGATTCATTTCTGCTAGCATGGTGGCCTCTCATGGTCATGTCCAGGACCCCTGGAATCCCCTACAGCACCACTAAGTTTTCAAAATTCATATTTGGAAAGTTCAGAGGACTTAACAGTTCAGATATCTTTGGTTAGGTCCTGAAAATACTAGAGTGTGAAATTCATGTTACTGATGCAAAAACATTCACTTCATTCATTTGTGTCATTTTCCTTGTAATTATCTTCATTCTCCTCCTATGCTCTTTCTCTCTTTCCTCTCCTTGGCCTTCTAACTAAAGGCAATCAGTCCTAGCTGGCTAAGGGAGTATCCTGCATTCCTGTGACTGTAACTACAATGTAAGCTATCAGTAATGTAAAAAATAGCTTCAATTCAGCACAGGTCAACCAGATTTTGGCGAAGTTCAGAAGGCCATCTGTTCTACTGCTTCATCAAATCGTTGTGAGACAAACTAAAAGGAAACACAGCTAAAGGCATTATCCTCTATTTTTCGCATTTTGCTATTGCTTATAATTGCCTTGTTTCCCTTAAAGGAAGCAAGACCAAATTGTACTTTAGTAAGAGCATCATTACTACCTCAGATTATTTTTGTAACACCCTTCCCAAAAAGGCAATTTCTTCCATCTTTGCTATGATCCAAACGACTTTCAAACATAGAGATTTCTGCCATGAAAACTCGCTGGATGTGTTTTGTTTCAGCCTTAGAGGAAATAGAAAAGCCTTTAAGCTAATAATGTGACCCTAAGTGCTGGAGAGGAAGCAGTGCTGCCTGCAGTTCACCTGGGCAGTCTTACAGTGCAGTGAGCATTTCATGAAGAGTTTCTCTAAACGAGTTCTCTCCTCGCAACAATTCATCACCCTAAACCTCTGTAACAGGAGCATTCCTTCAATTAAAATGAAAAAGTACATGAGCGCGTAAACCAAAGTGAATTCTTACCCAGTGGACCTTCCTTTTTTGTTGTCTTGTTTTTTACCTCTTTCATTGAACTTCGAGAAGGCAGAGAGGAATATTAGGAAGAAAAACACAGAGAGTACTTACCTAGAAAACAGAACATTAAGAAAGAAATTGTTAGAACATAGAAGCTTACAATTTTTACTTTTATCAGTAGCATATAAAAATATTTACAGAAGCACTAAAAAAATTGATTGTTTCTACTTAGATATTAGTGCTAAATTTTTATGTTACTGCAAAATTAATATGAAATTAGCCCATAAACATACATATTGAACTGTGTGTTTGATATTCAAAACTCTCTGAATTTTGTTATGAATCTTCATACTTATAATACTTAAAATTTAATATAGCACTTATTTTTGACAGCTTCTGTACAAAATATTTCTCTATTTCCGTGGACAATATAATATCAATTTTTATTTCAATTATCAGCTCCAAATATGAGCTTCCACCATACATTTTTGTGCAGTGGAGTTTAAAATTAGTTTTACTTTAGTATTACTGAATATCACTGTACTTACTAATATTAAAAGAGCCAAGTAAACTTGGAGTTCTCATGTCTCCATAGAAAAAGGTTTTCAGTCATTATACATATAGATAGCTCAAATTTTGGGTAGACTAAAAGTGAAATATTGAAGGTATTTTAGTATAACGAATACTTTTTTGCTATTTAATGTCATAAAAAAATATGGGCCACAAATTGGAAAAAGAAAAAGATTATAAAAATTACTTGAGTAATAGGAAGAACTATGAAAGAGGATACAAGAATGTTCTGTGTTTAAAATGTGGGTAGTCCACTGGGAATTTCACCAGTGCTCAGTACTGTGTTTCTGTCTAAAAATTTATCCAAATTGTGCTAGAAATAAAGAGTAAAGAATGAGTGTTTTAAAAAATATCATCTTCAGTAATCTAAAAACATGCATGCTGTCACCTCAGTTACATATGCACAGAAACTCCTGTCCAAAAAAAACCCCTCTACAATTAAAAAACTTAAAAGCAATGAAGAAATCCCTATTATTCAGTGCCATTGAATTTACAATCTATTATACTTTAAGCAGAAATACTGTGAAAATATGATTAAAGAATGTCTGAATGCTCAGCCCAGAAGTGACACTGAAGAGCCTCATGAGGAATAAGAGGTTATACAAATGGATTTGACACACATTAGAAGCCATTTCTACCGTAAAACACTTCTCTCTATGCTTTTCTGTTCATCATTTTACTGTCCTGTTTTTTAATGTCTCTCCCTCAGCAAATACCACAATCACCCCAGTGTTGTTGACAAGCCTAACATCTGGGCTCTCCAGACTTCATGATCTACCTCCTCTTGGTGTTGTCAACTAGACACGATTAATGACACTCCATGCACACACCAATCCAGACATTAATAAATGACAGGTAAAATGGGGAAAATAGCAGAGTGAAAAAGTTATTTCTTGCAGGTCTTATAAATTGTCATGATAACAAGCATGTGTGCATGATGCATACATTCCTACAAATGCTGAAATTACATTGTATTAAAACCACCATTTTTTTCTATTCTTAATAGTTTTGCTTAATGATTTAGAAATGGAAATTAAAAATACAATCTTAGCAGAAAAGTATGACCAAGAGCCTTTCATTAGACTTAAATTAGAGCTGTTATAAAACTGAATTCTATATTGGACATAGCTCTTAGGGAAAAAATAGGAGTGGAAATATTTTGTGGAGGTAGGTACAGTGTTTAGCAGAAATGGGTTGAAGAAGACTTTAAGTGGCTGAAGGAATGGATATTATTAACTAAATTCCTCACTACACAAAGGCTAAAAATACTTATAGTCAGGAGAAGCTGACAACTGACACCTCCATGTTTTACATCTGTAGGTTGACTTAACATTTTCACTGTTTGTCAAAACAGGTTTTTAAGACACCTCTTTTACTCTCATTATAGCTATTCTTTTGCCCTTAGGGGATAATAGAAATAAGAAGATTATAAGAAAATACCTGTGACAAATGCCATAAGGAATATTTTCATATTAAGGCCCCCCAAAAAATCAGCAGCTAGAAAAAAATCTTCATTTTAAAGTGGGTTTTTTTTTCATTTTAGCCCATTAAGACAATATGTTGCACTGGTGTAGGGTATAGCTAACTTTGCCAAGAAGTGCAAATAGCTTTGGATACTTCTTAAGAGCCAGAGGATCAAAATAAGAGGCACATTCTTGTATGTTATCCTAAAATAGCACAATTTATCTCCTTCTTTCCTCATGCTTACTTCAGTGATAAAAGAGCTGCAAAACAGTTCTTGGAAAGGGAAGAAGATTTTATATGTCATACAACCAGAAAAGAGGTTAGGGTAACTGGTTTAGCTTTAATTTAGCTAAAGAGGCTATAAATGTTATGTATAAAGCTAGAACATTCATGATTTTCAAATAGCTAGACCTTCAAAGGATACCAGTTTCTGACAAAGAGTTTGTAGGTTTGATTGTTGAACTACAGGAGCAATAATTCATACCCTGCTGGGTGCTGGGCAGTGTCAAAGCTTCTGCTAGCAGACCTAGGTGTAGGAAGAATATGGAAAACTGTGCTGTGTAATTGTGTTGGACAGAGTCAAGCCCAAATTAATGTATTCGCTTTCTCAGTGGGGCTTATTAGCCCAGGTTAATGTGTTAACTTCCTCAGTGGGGCTTATTAGATTGTCTGCCAGGCTGGCTTTTACCTCAGGCACTTCAGACTATTAATGGAGCAATCACAGAACTTTTCAATTGACAGTAGAAAATTGGTGGGAGTTAAATGGAAGAATGTCTTGCTGAGACACGTGGTAAGGAATGGCGAGTGAACCGGGTGTGGAGTGCGTAGATAAGGGGAGAAAGATACAATTACTGCACTCAACTTCCTATTGGACTGATATAGGGAGGTAAAGCTGAATTCATCTCAGCCATTTATGGAGAATAAAGAAGAAAAAGCAGTCACAGTGTGCACAAAGTAGTACTTTGTATGAACATAAGGAAAAAGTAATCTTCACAATTATGATAATTAAGAACAGAAACCAGCTAAACTTTTGTGAAATCTCCACTCTCTTAGATGCTCAAAGTTTCACTGATGAGAACCTCCTGGGAAATTTGATCAAATTTTAATGTTAGTCCTGTGCTCCGTAGAAGACTGGATGAAATAGCTTACAGAGAATCTTGCCAAGATAACTTCTTTTATGATTCAATGATTCTGACTCTATAGTTTCAACTAATAATAACATAGTTTTATAAAAAGAGAATAGAAATGAGAAGGCCAAGACATTCTTTATACCTTTCCCTAATGTGACACTATGCATTCATCAGCTGTAGGCATCACTCCATGCCTTCTACAGAGCAGGACAGATTTTTTTTCTATATTTGAAATGAGCAGCTTCCTTATTGCCATCTTCTTTTGCAGCCCAGATGCTCTGCAAACAATTCTCTACAAATAGACTACAAATGCTTGCTCAGAACACATAAGTATTGTTAAACATTTCCTGTTTCATTAAGTACCATGTTATAAAACAGTTTTGAAACTCAGGAAAAGAATTAGAGAATTCCTAAGAAGCAGACAGTTTTATCAGTGTCCTATTTGTACCTCTTATATGTGTAAATTGATTCTTAGTTTTTGATCTTTTCTAATCTAATCCATTTGAGATTTGTTTTTTAAATACCTAGGTCAATTTTGAAATGTGTGCATGCTTTTCTTTTTGTGGCTTAACTTGTGAATTCTCGGCTAGATTCCTTCATAACAGGATCTGTTGAAAGAATGTTATGGAAATGACACATAGGAACAAAACCAGGGTATAATATTATTAACAACAGTAACACATTGCTACACTGAATTTGTATTAAAAATATTAAAAATAGTATTTCATAATATTTGTCTACCATTATTTATTTTGTCAGTCAGACATGCCTCCTAATGGCATATGGGAGGGACAGATCCTGGAAGCACTCAGCAGTTGGTATTTGTATGTTTTGCAGTCTGCAGATGGAAGATGGAAAGGATGAGCTTCTGTTATCAGTCAGATGAGATCTTCTGATAGTTTAAATATTGCAGTCAACATCTTCACAAAGCCCAAAATTACATACAACTTTAGAAAGAAGTTCCATCTTTTAAACCTGTTTTCTTTACATGCAAGAGCATGTACATTTATAATGTTCAAATGTCGGCATTGATGGATAGACTCTCAGTAGTGCTGTTGCAGAACTAATTAAAGCCACAGCTGGAGGAAGAATTATAAAGACAAGAAGAAATCTGGAGTAATTTTAATTCCTCCCCCCAAACACATTCAAATCCTCTCAGCCTGTTTCGTAGAAACCAGAAGTATAATTTGCTTCTCACTAGACTGCAGAATAAAAATGCTTGGATAATGACTATTTGAAAACTGACTGCTATATGGCACTGCCACAACATGCAGAGCATCAGCTCTCCTTCTACTCTTTAATTTGTTCTTCTTAGTGAAAGAGATCAAAGATGTCCACTGTGAAAATAATGATTCTCAAATACTGATGGCACACATTAGGCAGAGAAAGTCACCTTTGCATACTTCTGCTTCCAAGTTATGACAGAGTAGCACTAACAGATAGAGGAACTGACAACAGAGGAAATGTAGTATGGCTTAATATTGTATGAGCTTTCATCATGAGAAGAAAATGTTATCTTCTGTCTACAACAGTATTTCTACCACCCAATACGCTTTTCTTCCCTCCTCCCACACTGTCTTTCATATACCTCTTTGTCCTTAGTTTTGCAGAAAATCACTTCCTTCATGTCCCTTCAGATCCTGCAGGGAACCTGTGTGACTGTGTGCAGGGACTGAGAGTTGCAGTTCTGGCTGCATCTGTTAATCCTGATTGCTGCAACAGCTCTGATGCCAGCAACATTAAGCCTTTCAGGAAATCCCTTTTCCCATGTCTACCAGGTAAGATAAAGTAGTGACAAGATTTCACCTATGAATACATAACTTCCATACCCATGTTCCTGAGCCTTAGCTATGGGCATACCTTAACGTGCTCCCATTTGATCATTATTTAGACTTTTAAATCATGTAGTTGGAAATCATGATGGCTAGAGCAGAAAATACGTTTTAAGGATTTAATTTAATTCCTCTCTTCATGACCTTCCTTATATTTAAAGTGTGAACTTGGTAGTAATAATTCAAATAGTCTTCAAGCATTTCGATAAAAAGCATACCACTGGAAAAAAATACAAGTAGCTGATAACCTAATCTGATAGGTCTCTTTTTTAAGATTATTACTTTATGCACAAGTATATGGCTATTCTGGCAGTAAGATGTGACCAATATGAAATTTCTGATATACTTTGCAGTTCAATAGGACTTCATTCCAAAGAACAGAGCATGTGATGCACTATATTTTAAGGATTTCAAAAGTTGCTATGGCAATGAAAATCCTATGTTATTCACAGAAGTTATGAAAAATGGCCAATGACATCATTGAAAAATGATCAAGATAAAAACTGCCTTATATTTGTTAAAGGGAAAGAACACAAAAGGGTTCTACACATAGGAAGGTATAGATGACAAGCTTATGCTAGTATCATACTCATCCATAGACACCATATTTTCCAGTTATATCATATTTTGATAATGCCTGTATCATTTTCTCAATAATATTTACACGGGCAGGATAAGGAACTTTTATATGAAAAACTGCTGTTGTGTTGCTCACAACCAGTGAGACAGCACTTCCCACAAATATGTTAAGGGACAAGCTGGTGAATGCAACTCTGGAAACACTTAAGAAATAATAAACACTTTAGAACAGAACCACTGCTTCCCATAAGTTTAGTTGAACTAACAAGTCTGTAACTGATGCTTTCTAGGACACTAGAACAAATCTAAGAACTGGTAACCTAAAGTTTCCTTACAATATGAGGCAAACCAGCTCACTGTTTAGTAAAATTACACAGACAAATACTTCAAAAGTTTAGGCCTTAACACATGGCTAACACACTAGTTTTGTAGACAACATTCCTATCTGTGGCCGGTCATCTCCACCAGTACCTTAAGAAGGCTTATAAAAAGCAGGGAGATGCTATAGTCAGAGAGTGACAGGACCAGGGTTTTATGAAAGAGGGTAAGTTTAGATTAGATGTTAGAAAGAAATTCTTTACTCAGAGATTGGTGAAGCACTGGAACTGGTTGCCTAGAGAGGCTGTGGATGCTCTGTCCCTGGAAGTGTCCCTGGAAATACTTCTCATTTATACTCAACCTGATTTCAAACTAGACTCCAGAAACACCTGCACTTTGTAGAGTACTGTATTATGAAGAGTCATTCATATAAGAGCTGGTGAGCATTTTTAAGGATAATTGTGAATATAAATGAAGCACAATAAATTCTTCATAATATCTTTACAGCATCACCCGCTATATTTTTTTTTTCTGAGCAACTATAAAAACACATACGCAGAAAAGTTCCTCAGTTCTAGAGCTTACCAAATCATCCACTTTTTGTTTTCATTTGCTTTGAATTATTTAACATCTTAAGTACAGATGCATAGAATACAAAATTCATACACTTTTACATGGTGTAAAGTGACTCAGAGTAGAAGTCAGTAACGTAGCAATCCTGATTGGCAAAAAGAAAATCACTGTTATACCTGTGTCTGATTAATTCAAAGTGACATTCATCACTATCACTTTGCGTATCTCAGAGTAGTGTTATTTACTAGCAATATACAGTTAATTTTATTTAAACATCGCATTTACTAAGAATATTACATCTTTCCATAATGTCTAGTAAACATATTGCTTAAATATATAAGAGAATAGTCAATTTCAGATCTGTAGATTGAGATAATAATTGGTGAATGTTGCATCTGCATACAACATGCATTAAGTATGAACAGATGGAAATTTATGTCTAGAAATACTGAATTCTTCATGCATTGTTTGGCATCCACAAGATGATCAGTTGGTGCCATAAAAAAAAAAAAAATCTGTTATCTGATTTCTGGGCAGAAAAACACATCAAAATTACACTCCCAAGAAGTTATCTTGTCTACATTAAACTCATTTTCATCATACTTTCTTCTTACTTCTGAAATATGTAAATATTTGAAACTAATATGGGATACTAAGAAATTTTTTTTTAATGGGATAAGAAGCAAGGAATGTCCTTGGACAAAAAAAGTCAATTATTAGCATTATTAATGTAAAGTTATCAATAGCTGTCATTGTGTCTCTTTACAGGTATACTTAGATACTTATATCATGCAGAAATCTTTTAATGTAATTACAAAATGCATCTTCCCTGGTGGTAACAGAATATTACATGATCATGAAGGATGAAAATTGCCCTAGTTCACAATTGTAGTCTATATTTTTTAAATAAAAATAAATAACATGTCTTCATTATTTCATCAGTGAGGGGGTCATGTAAAGCGTACTGTTCATGTAATTAAAGACTTCAAAACAGCACCCACACAAAGACAGGTGAATTGTAGAAACTGCC
Organism: Atrichornis clamosus; assembly: GCA_013400975.1. Lineage (NCBI taxonomy): Eukaryota > Metazoa > Chordata > Aves > Passeriformes > Menuridae > Atrichornis > Atrichornis clamosus. Next base: position 46,953 of record WBMZ01001349.1, read on the forward strand.
TTTCTATTGACATTTTCTGATTCAATACTTCACTTGAAATTTTTTTGAAAGTAATTAGATACCTATTTGCTCCTTTGAAGTGTGAAGTCCATGACTATAAACCAGCAAATCTGAGTTCAGTTCTTATTTATACCCAGTGAGTTTGCATAATTTGGAGCAAATTCCTTGTCCTCTAATTTTAATAGGAGCCCAAGAAAAGTATGTTTCTATTAGCTGGCACTTCATTAGGTAAGAATGTGAATTTTGCCCTTTGAAATAAAATGCTTTACTGAAAGTTATACAGAGTCTTTACGTATCAAGTGTCAATAATTAGAGCAACAAAAACAATCCATCTGCAACTTCTCATGTTTCTGGATATTAAAGCACCTAGAAGACAATTGCATTTGCATTCAGGACTTATAATCTGAAACATCATTCACTACATTTTGATAAATATTTTAACCCTTCTGCAGATTTTCCTTCAAACCCCATATATGTTAATTGTAGTCTAAAATGTGCATTAAAAATGCAACAGATCACACATTTTCTCCTCCAAATATTCAGGAGATTCAGGAGCTAGAAATCAGCTGTATTCAACACAAGTTTTATCTAATTCTTTATATACTGTGTTGCTTCTTTTAGTACATGTACATAGAACTCAGAATAGTTGAGCTGAAGGGAGCTCTGGAGATCACTTATTTCAACATCCCTGCTAAAAAAAAGGGTAAATACTGTCATGCTTTTAAGAAAGAAATGTGGCAATTTGCTGGAAGGCAGTAAAATTTGTTCACTCTCTTTGGAGTTGCCAAAAAAATTCTATGCATTGCTTGTCACAAATAGCAAATCAATCTATTTCTCCCGCAATGCTTAAAAAGAACCTTTCAAAAGTCCAATGAAATGCAGGACTGCTATGTTGTTGCTGTTGTTTTCATCTTTTACACTCCTATCAATTTCAATTAGCTCTTGCCTGCATCCACTAGAACAGGTGGATAGGAGTAAAATCCCGAGAAACTTAATCTTGAAAGTTGTAGTTGGGAAGAGCCATGAACCTGCAACTGGACCTACATATTTAGACTGGACCACATGTGTCTGGATACACACCTGTATCATAGAATCACACTACAGTTAGTAGAGTGGTTTGGGTTGGAAGGGACCCTTAAAAGTCATCTAGTGCAACCCCCTCAGCAATGAGCAGGGACATCTTCAACTAGATCAGGTTTCTCAGAGCTTTGCCCAGCTTTACCTTAAATGTTCACAGGAAAGGACATCCACCATCTCTCTTGGCAACCTGTTACAGTGTTTCATTACCCTCATCCCAAAAAATTTGTTCTTTATATCTCGGCTGAGTCTATCCTCTTTCAGTGCTGTCTTTTCTTTCCACGTTCTCGTCAATAAACCTAACATGATTGGCTTCAGTCCTCTGCTTTTCCAAATAAGTGGGGAAAAATCTTCCAAACTGCAAAATCAAGTAGGCTGTCTTTGAAAATATTTGATAATACAATTTTTAATGAAATTAATATTTATAGGCATTGGCTATTTTTGCAGTACACACACACCTTTTTGCAGTACATCTACCATCTTTGCCATGTATTCTCTGAAAAAACTGCTGCTATTTCAAACATAACTGGAACACATATGCACAATTCAAGTTTCATGTCAAAAGTATTATATCTAGACAACTAATTGAAGACATTTTGTCTAAAACTATAGTTTCAGAGAAAAGGATATTGTTCATCTTAATTTACAAGAACTTGAACATGAATTTCATTTCTGTGAATTTATGTCTAATGAAAGAACAGTAAATTTACGACAGAGTCTTTTGTGTTTCACTAACTGGGAAAATTCAGAACAGAATATAGACTAAAAATTATGTGAGTATATTATACATTCTTCTTTTTACACTTACTCTCAGGTTCCCTTTGCATTGCAGAAATTAAAAGCACAGACAATCTCCTAACCAGAAAAGCACCCACAGAAGCCAACTTTCAAATTGCTTTCAGCATTCCCAGAGCCAACTATGCCAGGTTGCCTCCAAAACTGTAACCTGCAAAGCCAGCTCCTGATATCTGTGAGGGTCCTATCTCTCCAAAATTATTTTCAACTTAATGTTAACCATTATAACTTTGCAATATCAGGATCAATGATTACCAGAATTAATTTATTTCTAGTATATTTTCCTTTATCTTATTTTTTAAAATAATAAATCTAATTGTTTATTTCCTATTGATTTTTATTCAAATTCACAACAAAAAGGTTGAGTCTGTTTTGGAAATGTTTGGAGTTATTTGGGGCTGGTTGAGAAAATCCTTTTCTTGACACAGAAATGCTAGGCTTTGTTTCATGTTTTCCTGCATGTTTTGTTAAACAGTCTTTAAGACAGATGCCACCTGTGCCCTGAGCAGCACAGTGCCTGTTGCCAAGGAAACAACACTCTTCCCTTGCATTCTCTTCTCTTCCCTCCCTCTCTCCTTATTCACATGCTTCAGCATCAAGGGCAAATAGAAAAAGGTTTCCGAGATTGCTAACATAAGTAAAAATAACACCTTCACATACTTTCATAAAGTAGCATCATATTCCAGCAATATCAAAAATTTTGAAGTCTTGTTAGGAAAACTGCAAGTTACAAATTGTAACTTTTCATTAAAATTTCACTTTGCCATAAATATGGAAAGTCAAAAGAATAATAATAGATAACAGGATATTTATAAGCATTATACTCCAAGAGTTGTAGAATGCAGACTGTTGATCCTGCTCAGCCATACACACACACACAAAAAAAGATACTCTGAAGATGAGCTGAAGAAATGCTCTGAAGAAAAAAGTTCTTCATCATAACTGCCTGCAGCCCAGTGGAACAACTCAGCTAGATTGATTAATTACAATTGGATGTAACCACAGGTACAAAGATTTTCCTTAACTACACTGCCAAGATTTAGTAGCCAATTACTTGCAACAACAACAAATCTAAATCCGAATCTAAACAGCTGAACTGGATCAAAGTGAACTCTGCCATCTTATCATGATGGGTTTCCTATAAGCTCTTTGTTTCCCAATAGCCCACCTCTATTTGTCTGAACATCTATAGGAGAGGTGAAGTAATCTGACCCACAGACGTTTAACCCCACTTTCCCAGAGTCAGAGGAATCAACCTGCACATCATTATCTGAGAGAATTTTTTTATTTCGGAAACAGAACCAGTTCCCAAATATTGTAAAAAACAAAAACAGAAGAAAAGAGGAGCCCCGGTTCCATTTAGTCATTAGCACAAAGCCACAGAATAAAAAACAAATGCAGAAAAGGTCCCTGAAATGGATATCATTACTCAGCCCCTAGAGAAATCATAGCTTAACTCTTCCCGACTGCAGCAATAACTGGAACCATTTCTGGCTCCAGAAGATAGAGCAGAAGTTGCAACCAGACAGTAAATGCTGTTTTCAAGCTTTTCAGTGCCATTAGGAAATAGGAGAAAGAGGTGCCACCAGGGCTGTGGGTGCACCAACAACCCCGCTTGCTCTGCCCAGGCTTGCTCCCTCTCCAGGAACTGGTCCAGCCCTGTCCCACACAGCACTTCCTACACGTGAAACCTCAGAACCAGTTTGCCTCAGTGGCTGAATGTGCAACCCAGGACAGCATCCTGCTGCTCGTCACTGCTGATCAGGGAGATGGAAGAGAACGGTCTTTTATTATGAGAAAAGCTTTCCCAAAACTCCACTGCAAAATCAGTTTGTTTTCTCAGTTTAAAAACAAACCAAAACAGTATACCTACTATTAATACTTTAGTACAAAGCAGACCTAATTTATTGACGTGCAACATATTGTGCTCAGATATTTCGTACCTGCAGGTGAGGATACCTTCACTAACAAAGTATCCCAAATATGAAAATGCTGCAGTCATTAAGGGTCCTTCTGGGTTGCAAGAGTCATGGTGCCTATACTTAATGCTCTAAAAAAAAAATCATTTATTGTGATAACTGTAAGTTTGGAAGAAGTTTGGAATGGCAATTTAATTCAGGATATTGTTTCAGAAATTTGGAAAAAAATTAACTTCTCAAGCAGAATTTAATGGAGATGAGCTTCTTAACTATATTTTCCCTACTGGATCTCCTGGCATACTGTGTGATCTCCTCCAGTGATAGCGGTAATAACTCCATTGTTGTGCTCAGATGTGTAAAAGGACATTACAAAATGAGTCCCTTTTCACATGATTTAGTATATTTAACTTGACTAATAAACCTGATAATGTATCATTTGAATACTCCCTACACGTTTCAAAATTTGTTCAGAAAAACTGAATATTCTACATGTTGATTGCATTTTGGGTTTATAATATTTCATTCTAAAATACCCTAGATAAATTAAATTCACTAGAGTGTCTTTAACATATATTTATATATAAAGTTTGTATGTCCCCTCATAATTTAAAGCCCTATATATATATAATAAAAAGGGATTTTAATCTCTCTTACTTTGCAACAAAATTAAGTCGTAGAGACAAATAATCAAACTATAAGCTGAAGTTAATTCTTAAAATCCTTAACAAAAGGCCATAGAAACTATTACAATAAGTATATCCATATGAGAAATAAGAACACATTAATGTTTTAAAGAACAATATATTCACATAGCATTGTTGAACCCATATTTTAGCTTGTTTAAAATAATGAAATCAACATATGTCAGTAAAGTTAAGAAGCACAATACCAAAGTATTTCTATTCAACATTTCTACCTTTCTATCAGTTATATATCTAATTTATTCTATAAGTAAAATCAATTATGACTAGAAGTAGTATTTTCATATAGTTCCAAAACCATTAGCTTTTAATTCTGTCAAAAGCAAATTTCTCTTTTCTGAAAGTATTTTTCTCAGTCACAGATGATGAAAATAACCTGCTAGTGACTAAATAAACATGCCCAAGCAGTAATTTTATTTACTTGCTACTTTTCCTCTTCAATTAAAGGAGTAATTATTTTTTCTTCTAAAAGTTAACAAAGTTAACAGCCTTTCATCATAAACCATAGATGGCCACAGCAGGAAATAATACAATCAGATTCAAGTAACTAAGCTATCTTTTATTTTTCTTTCTTACATATTCAGTCCTACCAGGAGGTGATGTTGAGAAGCTGAAAAGAATAAGAATAAATCTGAGTATACTGTGAACTATGACATTGAGCAAAATTATCTGCTTCTAGGTGAACAAAACTCCCACTGAAAACACATCAAAAGACGATTTAGTCTTTTAGAACTGAATTTGCTCTTAGAATGTAAAACTATTCTTCATTTCTAATGCAGGATCTCAAAAAATGTCAATGTGCAGAGATGTGCCACATCAAGGAGCCCTGTTGTTCTTTTGTAGTATGTGGTCATGTCGTTGGTGTTCTCTGACACATTTTGTAAGGTACAGTGCCACACTTTAGCAGATGGATTGCTACAGCCCAGAGGGATGTACAGATAGGGTCCTAACACTTAGTGTGCCTCAAAGGGCCTTGGGGATGATTCAAGGGCATTATAATGTTTTGTTAATTTTGGGGTTTTTGAGAAGTAGTGGAAAAAGTAGCCATTTTCTGAGCACAAAAACTGAATACATGTAGTTACTGAAGAAAGTATATCTTATCAGTGTAGTAGCAACTTTATTAATGTGTTCAGGTCATTAAATCTTTCAAGACTTGCTTTTCTTAGTTTAACAATAGCAGTGTGCTATTAGGACAGGGTTTTTTTGTTTTGCTTTTATTTTCCAGAGTAGGATCTTTAAAGTTTATTAATGCACTGAGGTTTATCATTGCACAAGAAAACCTGTAGTTAAATTATTTAATATATATTTGATAGATGACATGATGAATTGCATTTTTCTATATAATCTATTGCCTTGGCAATAGACTTCATTTCTCATAATGAATGCATAGTCAGAGCAAAGCCTGAAAAAAGCTATTCTGACTTTAGACAACTATTACATGAGATCTCACAGTTGCCTTGGCATCACCCATGTGTATAACAGTCTGTGGAAAGACAGATAGTGATACTGAAATACAGGCTGTACTTTAAGCAACAGAAATTACATTAGAAATACTGAAGTTAAAAGGGACTACTGTGAACACCTAATCCAACTTGTTGGAAAATGGTAGATTGCTAAATTACCCTAAATTTAGGGTTTACCTGTTTGAAACAAAACATATCTCTGAAACACACTGTTGAAGAATCTGTTGCTAATGTTGGTAAATTAATTTAGTAAATACCTATTCTATTTAAAATGTAAATATTTTTCTAATGTTAATTTTCTAGCTTCAGCTTCCAGTCATTCAATTTTAAAATTTTTTTGTAATATTTATCTCTTGCAAAAAGTGGTCTTCTATTGTTACATTTTTGTGTACTTGTCCATATGTCTGTGCTGCTATTGGACTACCTTTCAGTTCTTTGTCGGAGAAGTAAAATCAGTTGAACTCCCTCATTTAATCAGCACACATTAATTTTCATAATTTTTTAACTTTTGCTTTTTTTTCCCAAGTGGAGTTTTGTTCAGCCAGCTACTCCAACTAAAGAACACAAATATTAATTAAATCTTTCTTTTCATTAAGACTCATAAGCTGACAGCATTCATATCAAACTGATAAGATGATTCGCCCAACAATCTTGGAAAACCAGTCCTAATTCTCTTGGGTTTCCATTGGTCTTTGCATACTTTCACTTTATGAGACTTCTTACTGATTAGTTTCTAATTTATATACCTCATACTCAAATTCTGTCTTCATCACAGTTGATGTCCAATTATTTCAAATAAATATTTGTCTTGCTTGATCATGATATTTTTATTTCCTTTTACTGAATTTTATATTTCTAATGTACTGAAAGTAAAAAAAAAAAAAAATTGTAGACAGTAGTCTATACTCAAAATTGATGGGTATATAAGCTTTGTAATAAGATTGATGAGAGGTCTCAGGGCATCTGAAAAGCAAAATATTTTTGCATAAGCTGTCCCTGTGTTAACATGTTTTAGGATCAAAGGTGGCCTGCACCTTCCACTTACCTCAATGTATTTCTTGAGTTTAGAGCACTGGTGTCTCCCTGTTCCTGACATTACTATGTTATTACACAAAATATAGGAAAATTTAGGGAATTATCAAAAAATATTTGGTAAAGAATAAATTATTATTTCAGAAATTAAAGTTGAATTTATTTCAATATTTATTTCAGTATTTATTTCATTATTTAATCCTCTTTCCTCCTTTATCAGAGCAGATTCTTGCATATATCTTTACTCTGCTACGTCAGTTAAACTTAAGAAACCTGAAGAACTTATAGTTGCAAAATTCTTTCTGAAATACAGTCAGGATAATAGCCTCAGTCTTTCAATTCCATGAATTACCAGGGATGTAGTCTAACAAATACTTCTTCCCTTCAAAGATAAAATTTTCGGCTTAGTTTTTTTGCCTTAATACAGTCCCTGATATCTCAGCCTGGAGGTTTAAAAAGATTTTAAAGCTATTTTTTTACAAAAAAAGAAATCTAGTAACTCTGGCAAATCCTGAAAGGAAGAGAGCTCATCAGGGAATTTAGCAATATCTATTATTATAACAACACCAGAAAATGTCCACCAGCTTAATACAGAATTGATTTTTCCATCAATATTCTTCCTGGAAAGGCTGCTGAAAGAGGAGAAGGAAATTAAATTTCTTTGCTTCTTGATTGCCTCTTACTAATACATTATGTAGGTATGCATAGCACCAACTCAAATACCAATACTTACAGAAAATATATTATCATGGATTGAAGAGAACACAAATATTTAGCATATAAATCAACATGATTTTGAAACAGAAAATAATTGGAATTGTCTTATGCCTTGATCTTCAGAAATAAAATAAAGATAGGAATCCTAATGAACTCAACCTAGTAAAACAACTCCTTGAAATCTTCATTGAGATCTTGAAATCTTGCATTGACTGTAAGTGCAAGAATTCTAACTACAGCCTTTAGACCATCATTCCTACCAGTTATTTGGTTGGCGGCTAGGACCAAATTCCTTGATCTGACTCAGCTTGCACCTCTGTAAAATAGGTGTAAAATTTCAAAGAAAAACTTTATGCAAAGGCTGTATTTTTTGTTGTAGATAACCAAGCAGATTTTAACAAATCCTAACAAATCTTAGGGGCATCCTACAGCAGGGGGAGCTCCAAGGCAGGCTGTGCGATCTAACATTGCTCCACAATCAGAAGTGAAGAGTGATAGGGCAAAGGAATTCACGAAAGAGAGAAATTTGATGACGAAACAAAACTCAGAAAATATTTTCTAAACATATGTGAGAGAAACACAGAAAAGAATTCACCGAGGGTAACTCAAAATATGATGCCAAATGCAGTACATTATTTTATGGACCAGAGTTTATTAGAATATAGCATAAAACTCTCAGATAGTTCCTACTTAAAACTATGGCCTGAGATGGGGAGGAGGTGAAAAGAAAGTCAGTGACAAACATGAAAATCATTTTGACAGATCCTTTAAAAGAGGAGTTTCAGAAAATTAAGCACTGAATATATCAAGGAATTCTCCTTTTCATAACAGCAAAAAAAAAAAAACAATTTGAAGAATAAGTATCTTCACTTTCCCAAAATGCTTAACAAATTATTTATATCTCAGTAAGCTGCACTAGATTTTGTTGGTGTCTTCACGTTTATTTTGCACTTTTAAAAATTATAATTTGAATATTTATTCTCAGGACTCTTCTAGGGTTTTTTTTAAACTTTGGTTTTTGTTTTGTTTTTTTAGTCATTATTATTGTCTTATTCATTAACCTTAGCCTTGGGGTCAGATAAAAAAATAAATCTGAATGTCTCGTTGTTTGAACAATTATGTAGATAAATATAAAATATGATACAGTTCTCAGAATTTTATGCAAATCCTAAATGAGAGGGGAAAATTCTTTTTCAGAAGATCATGGCCAAAAGTCTCTGTTTCACTGCAAGACCAGCATCACTGATTGCACAGCTAAAAACAATATAGGGCTATTAAGAAACTGCATGCATCATAATGTCCTAAGAAAAATTTGAAATATTAAGATCTGTAGAGATATTTTTAAATAAGCAAAGATAAGAAAAAGGGGAAAAAAAGTAATATGTTCAAAATGTTATCAATATATCTTTTGAAATTAGCAACTAGTCACTGGTGAAATTTCATCTGCATCAAAATTGGTTTCTTCTTTTTCTAAATAATGTATACTGGGCATGACTCTATTTCAGAAAGGAAAATATCTCAAACAGGGACAGGAAAAGTACAGAATATCAAAAACTATAGTAACAAAGGGCTTTTTGATTTATGAGCCAAAGCAAAAGAAAATCTGACACAATGAAAGTCAATTACCAGTTGTTTCCCATGTTAACTAGGAAATAATTTACACATTTCAAGGAAACAAGTAAAATGTACAAAATTGATGATCATCTCAAGATAACTCTATGAACGGCAAGAAAAATTATGAATAGGAGACATTGTGAGCACATGTGTAAGAGGGCAGTGGCACAGCAAATCTATTTATTAATCTTTCTCGTCCTGAAAGTGTCATTTCCTAGCCTCAGTAGCTGCTGAAACAGGGAAATAGCCACTACTTTTTTTCCTTCAGGACAAGCTGCAAAGTCTCAGACATTTCAACAAGAGTACTCTGTGAACTTTTTTGTGGATGAGGGTGAGGGAAATCCTCACATGGACTCTGCAGTAAATCAGCTGACATTTGGAATCTTATCTAGCTATACCTCTCCTGGCAGTAAAATGTTAATGCTAAAATGTTAATTCTAAAAATATCTGGCATCATTTGAAATCCACTACTGCATTTGGCTCTATAATAATCTCTCAGCAAGGAAACACCCAGACCAATTAAAACCAATTCAATTTCCTGAATGTCATTTAAAATTTTATTGCATTAGAATGTATACAATGGCCCCTTCTGTTGTTTTTCTAGGACACAGATTACAGTCACTATACTTTTTAATAACTCTGAAAATTTCATTTAACTTTTATCCAGAGGCAGTGAGTGATCCCATAATTCTAGTGCTGATGGTTTTTCCAACTTGACACACTGTACAGGAATCCTGCACAAAAATTATGACTTTGCAGTTCAGGCTTAACAGCTTTTGTTTCATTGCTGGAGATTTCTCCAGCCTAAACCTCCAGTGACGAAGCCAGGATGCCAGGTATCATACTAGGTCTTACATATAAACATCTTACTCGCTTCGGGAAACTACAGCTGCATTGAACTGCTAAGAGCAGTTCTGCCACTGAGAGATAAGCTACCACTTTTAAAATAGAGTCTACAGAGCCTGAAAGAAACATGATGCAAACTATGGGCCTAATTTGCAAAACACATGTATTTCCTCCTAGAGAAAGCATACTAAAATCTGTTGATAAAATTAACAAAAAGTAGGTGCTGCCTGTGCTGACCTGCAAAGCACATAAAGAGTGAGAGTAAAGCACACAAATCCCCCTTTACCTCTGGCAGAGAAGTGTTCTTAGAGACTAGATTTCCTTAGTATCTTCCTGTCTTCCTTCCTTCCACTCTATCCCATCTTCAAGACAGCAAAATTTGTTGTTACGAATAGACAAGTAAATTTGGCTTTGAACAGTAAAAATGAAACAAAACAAAAAAAACCCTAATGGATCTATTACATATAGCAAAAAGACTGCAAAAATCAACATGGTGAATCAATCATATGAATTTTCTAAATTACAATTTATTTATCAGCATCTCCTACAGGCTCCTGGGAGTTACTGTACTTAATGCTGTCTACAAATATGTGAGACTGATGCTCTATCAAAACTCCCATAATTTAAAGGGGAAAAACACAGAAAGTAACTGAACAGCTAGACAAAGAAATCAGTAATAGAAATTTATTAGCTTAATTGATTTATATTTTAGCTATTTAAGTAATAAAAGATAATTTAAACTACTAATAAAGATTCTCATCTCAAGTTTTTCACATAAGAATAGCAACAGTCACAAAGAGGTACTAAAACTCAAATGGTTTATTTCTGTGCTGGAGATCAGAATATTCTGAAATTAAAAGCTGGTAAAGAAAGGTGTTAGAGCTTGCAGAGTCATGGAGTTAAAAATTTCAGATGACTGGGTGAATATTCTATTCCCTCCCTTACATATAGGTGAAAAAATCCTGGAAAACCAACCTAAAAAACCCCAACATTAAAAAACCTCTAGGATATATAGGTGTGTGTGAGAGTGGTGTGCACATGCAAGAGAGAGAAATTGCCACTTTAAAGATTGCATTTACACCTTTTCAGAACATCAAAGGTAAACATAAAAAGGAAAATAAACAAGTAATGCAAAGTACATCCTCAGTTTCTCAAGAAAGTTATGCCCATTAAATAGGTTCCAGAGTGCACTTGAGATTACTCCTGACCTAATTGGTTTTGCTCTCAAGTTTTAGGTTATTTTTGCTCAGCAATACCCCACTTAGTTGAATTGCACCAGTGGTTTGGGGTATTAATGAAAATTAAGTGGGCACTAAGATGAAAAACACTTCAATTTATTATGTAATCCAGCAAAAGAAAATAAAATGGACAGATAAATTGCTAGAAGTCTAAGTTGCTGGTGAGGAACTGAATAGTTGTATAATCTTTGGGCTCTTTCAGCTCTGTCATTACAGATTCTGCAGTTTCTATAGTTAGGCTTACACAAACATTTTTTAAAACTTTTTCACACCCAAATAATTTGATACACCTTTGCATTAAACATCTAATGAATGCAGTGGCTTTGGTAAATGGTGCAATATACAGTGGTAAGAGAATGCACAGTTATATTGCTTGTGATCCGAGGTAAGTTCAAATATCACTTTAGAATATGTTTCTATGAGCCTGATCAATATGAGGTGGTTCCAGGGTTCCCTAGATTTTCTTCTCACAGGTTGTCTCAATCTTCTAAGATTTTTTGTGTTCAAAAGTGACAAGATTTTTGTCATGTTTGTCCATGCAATTATTTTTTTATTTTGTTCAGTTCCAATGAAGAAACTTAAAATGTATTTTCATCTATTTAGTCCAGAATCAGAGTACTTCTAATAAAAGGGATTAAATGCAACAGAAAGGTAATTGCACATACTCTGAAGCTAGCTGCCCTTTCCAGATCACTACTACTGTATACTTGAGCCTGACAGATGCTACTGTATGCTGAAGCCTGCTGCCCCAGGCACAGGGGATTAGTGGGAGGTATAAGGATTCACACGCTGCAGGATGTTGCAGGAGGTACAGGTTTCCAGTGGGAAACTGACACGCAGTACTGTAGTAAAAAAATGCCTGAGATGCACTACTGCTACCTTCTTTCAGAGCAGCATGACTTCCAGATGAAGGCCAAACCTGGTCCACAGTGTTTCATTATTTATCTATGTTGTTTTAAGCATACAAGGTTATCATTTTTTTCTGCAGAACTGAAGCTATAACAGAAGTGTTCAGAGTAAAATCTAAAACGTCTTCAACCTGACAGTTAAATCTTTATAAATTAGTATTGAGAAATTGATTAAATTCTTCACAGTTCAGGGTAAATCTGTATCACACACTGTAAACCAAATTTGGTTAATTTTTCTCGGTATCTAGAGAAAAACTGTTGTCTGTGTTGAATAATACTTAAACAGATCTGTCTGTGATCATGAGAAGTTTAACTGATTTTTAGCAATATTTTGAAATTCTGCTTCAGTGCAATGAAAAGTATTAATTCCTATCTGAAAATTTAAAAGTCTTCATAGCTTTAAAACTCTAAATATAATTTCTAGCCAAATGAAGAAATTTTCTTCTGGCTACTCTTTCTCCCAAAAGGACTAAGCATATATCTGCTGAGTTAACTATACAAGACACTGCTCTCATGGTTATCTCCAAACCAAAGAGCATATTCACACACATGTATAAAACCAGTAATTAGAGAACCTATCTCCTTATTTTCCTTATAAAGAGTATCAAGAACTGAAGATCCTAGTTTGGGAAATATTTTATTGGTCATGCTACATAGGCTAAAAGTTGCTCATAACACTTGTAGCACCCTGGTACACATATTACATAAAATAGGCACATGAAATCTCTCCATTACAAGCACTGAAAGTTTTATAGCTTGTGATTACTGGATACTTTGAAGTCATTATGACCCAAAAGAAAAGCAGACCAAAAAATTTAATTCAGAGTTATAGCAGAAGCTTGTTAATAATTTTCCCACTTGCACTACAACGACTTCAAAGCCTGTTGAAAAACTTTAAAATGCTGTTTGACATTTGTCAAAATAATGACCAGATGTTCTCTTTTCCCATTTAATATAAATGTAATAGAAGTATTGCCATGCTATCAGGTATCAAACCATTTAAAAATATGGCCAAATAATGCCAGGGGAAATATTTGGTAGAGGATCATCAGGAGCAAAAGAAATTTAGTCCATTGTCTTTGTGAAACTATCTGAAATAATGTTTAAGTAAGTGATTTTTTTTTTTGTGAACTGCAGAATAACACTGAGACAACAGGGTATTGAAGAGGGCAGACAATGCCAATACGAAAATAAAAGAAGATGCCAACTTAACTCCATATGAAAATCAGATCACTAACCAAGACTCCAAAGGATAAGATTATGATAAATAGTCAAAATAGCTTAAAATCTTGCCAGGTCATTATGACTTTCTTTGGCAAAATAAGCAATCAGATACAGGTTGAGACAAAAAGTTGTAGGTTTCATCTATCTAGAGTTTCACAAAACTTTAGATACTGCTTTATGTGAAATACACAGAAATGAAACAGGAATACCCAGGCTAGATTTAATTAATATTTGGCAGAAGCAGATATTGGGGACAACAGTAAAAATAGGTAAAAACTTCTATCACGTAGTAACAGTACATATGGAATTAAGTTCTTCAGATTGTATCATGTTTCCAATACTGTCTTGAAGTAAAGCATGAAGTGATTAAGGTTTGATTTTATTTAAAAAGATATGAAAACTTTTGAGAGAGATGGATTAACATGCAAGTGAACTTGATAAGATGGACCCGGAGAACTACAGTATTTAAGAAGCAAGAACAGAGTAAAATACTTTTGGAAAATAATCAGAACTACTAAGGTCAAAGAAGAAATTAACATAATGGTCCATTGGATTACAATTCAGTTTCATCCAACAGTAGTCTAAATGTTGTGGTATAGGAAATTTTCACTTTTGGAGGTATTAGCAGAAATCATTATCTGTGAGGAATGGGCAGCAATTTTATTCTTTAATCTGAACTAGAAAAGCCTCTGGATTAAAAAAACATACCAATTTGAGGCACAATGTTTTAAGAAGAGTGCAGAACAGTGACACTGTTAGAACACCTAAAGACAATGGATCATCATCAACACTCAAAAGCTCTGTGTACTTCAATCTAAGTCTGCTAACACATGTTACACTGGAAAATTTATACAAAACCTGTGTCCTGTGAGGTCCATTTGGCATCACCTACTTTGAACATTAATGTAAAGTGAATAAGCAAACATAAAGAAAGACCCTGTGTAATTTCAACAAGGAAGACCAGAAAAAATTGACAACAGCTTTCGGTGGCTCATTCAAAACTGTAAAAATTACACTGATTATTTTCCTTGCTCTCTGAGCTTAGAGAAGAAGCTTGCATAATTTGCAGCCAGGATAATTTGTTCTAGATGCCATTTGAAAGATAATGATGGCCAAAAGCTGAAACAGATTTTCTGCTCTTTGGATATAATACACAACAGATCAATTAGGTTACTTAAAATCTTCGTTTCTGGGTGTATGTGATCCTGCATCAAAGTACTGCATAATGATCTCTTAAGTTACCTTCATCTCTTTCATACTGATAGAAGTAATACCATGCATTCAATTCGATTTTCAAAATTATTTTTCAGGCAATCGATATGAAAGCTAATTTGTGAATACATAGATATATTAAAATATTAAAAGAACATCTGTAAATTGGATGATAAATGGAGTAAAAGATGCTGACAATAAGAAGTTACAGAAGAGTAAATATATGTGGGTTTTTTTCAAATTTAAGAATTGCAACTGTCAATACTTCGACAGCATCCCCAAGGGCCTCCTACTGTTATCAGCATCATTATTTTTCTGTATTACTATACATTTTAGGAACCATAAATCTACTCTGCTAGCTGCTGAACAGAACAGCAGCAACAAACTTAATCCCTTTCTCCAAGTCCTTCGTCTCTAAAAAGAAACTGGCATAGACAGACCCTGATGAGTTAATGCATCCAGGAAAATAAATTCAGATAATGACAGAATATTGGTCTGCATGGTAGGCAGCAGGGATAACATATCAGAAGTCAAGTAATAGCTTACATTTTCTGTATGTTGTGGTATCAACAGTGGCATAAAGACCATCTGAGAACCTGTGCAACGTTTATCAATAAAGAAGATTAGCTATTTTATTGAACTTATATAGGCTTGGTTTACATTCAGCAGTCATAGAATAGAGGTGGAAAAAAAGAGAAGAAGATAGGCAAATTAATTTTTCATTTCCATTTGACTGCTTCTGAAAACTAATACCTTTTTTTGGACTCTCTTCAAACTGTTCTCATGGAAAATTAAAATACTGACTGCCAAGCAAGGCACTAGAGATTTTGATTCTGCCCTCTAGTTTAGGTACATAACTTCCTGTATCAAAATCAATAGGCATTAGACACTTAAATGCACACCACTCTGGCCAGAATAAATTATGCTAAGAGAAAGGTCACAGATCTTAGGTGTGTTAGCAAGCTGTACATGAAACAATTTGTCCTTTTACCACTCTCATGTTCTCCTTTATTGCAGATTTTTGTGATACATAAATTGTTCTTGTGTTTTAGCACTGTTTAATAAGTGACCAGGTGATAATTTTAGATTTGGCCTAAATTTTCTAAAGAGGATAGGCTGACAATTCTCTCAACCATTATTATGTAGATATCACTTCGAAATTCATGATTATATATTCAAACTGGAAAATAAAAAGTAGTATATAGTGAGAAGTAACATAAAGATGTGAAAAACGCAACTACACATAGAAAAGAAGAATATGATAAAAATGTGCTTTCATTTCCTCTTTTTATGTAAAAATAGTGAACTGAAGAATTATTTAAAATATTCACCCAACATTTGTAATTCTCATTAAAGAAATTTCAAAGAAATTCTGGTGAAGTCATGAGATAAAGACATAGTCTAAAAAGTAATGGAGATGGAAAGTATCATAACAAACAAGAGAATGACTGAATTCAAGTTGAAATGTGGTTACATGTCTTCCTAAATCACAATGTCAGAAATAATTTTTTTCTTTCTTGGTTTTTTTCCCCTCCCTTCAAATGTAGATTAAATTACATGTAATTCTTTATGATTGCAGAAGATTCCTAGACTATAAATGTATAAATAAGTTGACTATATTATATTTATATAAAATTAATTATTTTTTAAAGATAACAATCTGAAGAAAATGATAAGAACCTTGTTTAAAATCACAATTATGCTAGTAAAATACAGATACAAAGAAAGATAACAGTTTTATTCCAAATGCTTTTCCAGCTAATTTTAAAAGAAATATAAATTCATTTAAAAATAGAGAAGTCTGTGAAACATAATAGAACAATATGAGGAAACCCCCCTGGCACCAATTTACTCAGTCTAGGACTATAAAAGGTGCAGAGAACCCAAGCATACATCCTGCATGTGGTTTTCCTTGGCATTATGTACTGCAGGAAATGTTCCTGCCTGCTGTATAAAGTCTGGCCAGTTTTCATGCAGAGCACTATGATGCAGGGTTATGAAGAAATTCATTACAAAAAGCACAAAAAGCACAAGAAAGGAACATTTGCTCTGCAACCTGCATATTGTTTTTCAGACAGACAAAAAGAAGGAAAATCTAGTCCTGCTAAATAGGCTATGAAAAAATATGGCACTTGCTCTGTAGAACCATT
The DNA here is from genome assembly GCA_013400975.1 of Atrichornis clamosus. NCBI lineage: Eukaryota > Metazoa > Chordata > Aves > Passeriformes > Menuridae > Atrichornis > Atrichornis clamosus. The sequence continues at coordinate 63,849 of WBMZ01001349.1, forward strand.
ATAATGTCCATGTTACATGTACCTAGGCTGTGTAGAAAATCATGGGTCCAACCAATTTAAGCATGACACTAACAGCTAAAAGTACAGAATACTTTTAACAATTCCTTGTACCCCTAAAGATTTTTTCTCAAACAGGTTTGGAAACCTCAGCTGTAGGATGTCAGTGAGAAAGCTGACATTGGCCTCAGCAGGATCTGAGATTTTAACTCAGATCTTCAAAGAAAAATTTAAGATATTATTTATTAATATAAAATGATTTTAAAAGACTAAGGCCTTTTCCTGAAGAATGTCACTAATCATGTACTATTCCACCATGTATATGTTTAAAAGCATGAGGATTTTCAAGCTTCTGAGTCAAAGCAGAAGACAGAGAACAGCAGAACTGATCTTCAGGAGTGTATAATTACAAACTCTATTTAAAAAGCCTCTATTCCATTAAGGTAGTTCAAATTTCTTTTCAGGGATGACTTGAAATGTCAGCTGTTCCCAAGTAAGAAAAAACATTTCTACAAAAAGTCTACGAGGGAAAAAAAAGGGCCTTTTCAGGCCACAGCACTGTAGATGCTTTTTATTACATTTTGCAACTGTCATTTCTAAACCTCACGTTCCTGGGGTATGAGGTAATTGCCTCCAGGTCAGCTATTCTCTGTTCCAGTGCAAAGGTGACTTCCATGTAAAACAAGTCATTTACTCAGATTATTTTAAAATCAGAAATTATTGCTTTCAGAGATTTTCTTCTTTAATTAATGAAAAAATGCTACTACTTGACTTATTTTAAACAGAACTTTGTTAAAGCCAATCAAAATTCTATCATTAATTGCAATCATTAATTGTTGCTATAATCTGAAGGACTTCTTGCTTCTCTTACAATACCTGAATTTTAGGATTTTTTTCCATAAGCATACTTTTCCAGTTACTAAAATTATTTCACAAAGAGGGTGTTTTTATTTCCATTTTTTTCTTATCTTCAAGACAGAATTTCAAAATTAATGCAATGCACTCTGTCTAATTTACAAGATTTATGACCTTTAGCGGTGTTTCTGAATGTTTTATTGAAAAAAGACATTTTTTCCAGAACATTTATGTGATATATTGAAGTTCTGCAGGTACAGTTAAGGTACTTAACTTAATAAAGATTTGTGTGTTCCTATTCAGTTTTTTTATTTCTATGCATCAAGCTTGTCTCCTACCCGATGTTATTTTGCAGCTCTTTCATTTACTGTTGAATACCTAAGCTTCAGATATAATTTATTTTAAAATTAACTCTTTCCATTTTAAAAAATAATTTCCATTTAAGAATGGTAGTTAGACAATTACAAAGATGTCAACAGAAAGTACCTTATCAACAGTAGTTCCAGTTTTCTAATGAACAGATATAGATTGCAAATATGCATATTTATAGTTATCTTGAAGCTTCATGCAAACAGAGAGCAACATTAATCAGCACATTTTTCTACAAAGCTGCAGTATTTCTGCTAAGGTGGTAGGAGTTTCACTGTTAATCATATCACTACACAGTCTGACAAGGCTGTGAATTTCTTTCTAAAACATCAGTTAAGTAAATAACTGCACAAGAATCCCAACTTTTACTTTCACAGCCTCTTTCCAGCTTCTCTTGGGAAAACTTGAAAATGCAATGCAGCACTGAGCCTGCTTCACATCCGTAGTTGCCTGTTGTAGCAGGCCACCACAAGTAACATTGGGGATCCAGGGTGGTGAGGGATTTCCCAAGGCTGGCAAGAAAGTGGGCTAGCTGCTTGGGAAGCAGAGTGTGCTTGAACAGCATCTCTCCCGTTCCTCACACAGGCACACACAGAGCCTGGAAGGCTGCGTCCACTCATGTGACAGTGGAATGTTGGAGGATAGCTCTGTGTGTGAACGGTGACCCTTCTAAACAGCAAATTTACTACTACCAGCTCCTCACAGGCAGTAGCCAGGGAAGCAATTTCATCATTCTGGGGCACACAGCTCAACTCACCAGCTGCAACACGTTGCCGTTTTTGTTCTGGAATGACAAATCTCATCTGCACTACTGAGGAGCCTCAAGAATCAACCAAACAGCAAATACAAGGATTTGGGTGGTTTAAATCTAACAGTATTGTAGACAAACTCTGGATATATTTTTTGTTTAAATTTTGATCTCTCAAGGCTGAAATACTGTTGGCTAAAATTGATGAGGTTACCTGAGTGCCTGTTGTCAAAATGAAGGCATTGCTACATACTACAGAACAAATTGAAGAACTTCTTTCCTCACCTCCTTCACTGCCCAGGTTTTCACCATTTGCAAAAAGAAAAAAGAAAAAAAAGCCCTGAAAAGGGAACACAGAAAACAAGGAAGCAAAACAGTCTGTATAAACTAAGCATATGGTTTGCCACTAACTCATTCTTCCCAACTTCTCTCAGAAATCAAACACCCAATCTCATTTTTGCAACAAATATTTTCGCTCTTGTAACAGATTGATAGAAATTTTACTGTGGTTAAATAAATACATTAAAACCAGTATTTAACTAGAATCAGCAATAGACATTTCATAGTGTACATTTCACAGTGTATATTTTATTCCAAAAATTAGAATATCAAGGCATGGCAAATTGGTAAAATGTACAGATTAATACTTCCTCCCTCTTTGAGACCAGAAGAAATACTGCTATATGAACCAATTACCTGACTGTGATGCTAGCCCACTGCACAAATGCTTCTGCCAAGTCTTCAGCTCCAGCTACAGTGAACTCATTTTTCAAAATCTCGGGCTCCGTTATTTATTCAGGACAGCTCATTTAAACAGCTAAATAATTGGTGGAGTCAGACCACATTTGGCCTCCAGCATTCCTCAGATGTCTGACCTCTAGAAATGTACAAAAATTTATTACAAAATGTACAAGTCTGGAGTGGGACTGCAGACACTATTTGCCTTGACAAGCTCTCTGTCAATGACAGTTCAGGGGTGCTGTCAAAGCCAGAAAGATATTTACCCCATTTTTTTTAATGAGATAAGCAAAAATACAGACACAGTAGCTAGCAAAACATCCAATAAATTTCCATGAAGTGCTTAGTAAAACTATTTAGTGAAATTTCAACACACAAATAACTATTTTTTAGATCTCTTCCAACTAGCCAGCTTCTAGGGCCATTTTCTTACAAGAAATGTCCCATTACAGTTACAAGACAATCCTTCAGTTACTACTGCTGTCCTTTCCTATAAAGTATTTTAATTTTTCTTTTTTTTTCAAATGCCTTTCTTTCATTTTTCTTAATATAGCCTTTTAAAGAAGATTTATCATGGAGAGAATACATAATTTGCACTCAGAGTATGTAAAACAATGAAGAAATTGCTCAAGGTGCCATTTACAGCAGAACTATACAGGCAATGTAATTAATATTTACAACACACATTCACAGGCAGAGAGGAGCACAGAGGCTCAATTGCAGAGGCAATACCCCAATAGCCCAGTCAGAGAGAGGGAGCCCCACCTGGCTTCTCCCTGGGGGCCCTCAGCCCCATGGACTAGGGGTGACACTCACCATGGGAAATTGGTGGGAGAGGGTCTCCACAGCACCTTACAGACACCTCACAGGGGCACAGCCAGGGGGCAGGGGACAAGTCATGGGGTACCAGGGAAGACCGCTTGGGACTTAGATGAGACGTAGCATGCGATGTACAAGGGAGGAAGCAAAAGATCAAGGTGGTTTGCAGAGGAGCAAGCATGAGAATCTAGAGGGATAAGGGGTTAAAACAGGGCGGTCAGTTCGCTCGTCTACGCCAGACCCCCACAGTCTGTCCTGTTCATTTACTAAACTGTACATCTTACTCTATTCCTGGGAAAGGGGTTCTCTGTTCCATGTCGAAGCAATTGGGGCCAGACAGTCTGTAGACGTGTCAGCAACTGGAGAAAATCCTTGTGTGGTTGCCAACAAGCATCAAGACAAGTTAGCCAGTGAGGAGTCTGAGTGGCCTGGGAGCCATGTGCTGGGCGTGAGGCACCTGGAGAAGGTAGCTACCAGAGGGTCCAGGTTATGGGGCTGGAAGCCAACCAAGCAGCTGATTTGCATGTGCAAATGTCTGACTGGAAGGCAGCAGAGCCAGCTATGGGTTGGGTTGTGTTGGGTCGGGTCTCTCAGCTTGGTCAGGAGGAGATCAAGGTGTGTGTGGGTGTCCATGTGTACACACGCATGCTCGCACAGGTGAGAAACCAGGGACTAGCTGCTGGACACATAACTACTGGGATTTTAGACAGGGCCAGCTCCTGGAGGGGCTGCCAGTCTATGTATTTCGCAACAGGAGACCTTCATCGTGATCACCCAGGCAGGGACACAAGATGCTGACAATAGAGCTGTTTGGGCTTGCCTTGAATGCTAAGTGCTTCTATCTGTGCTGATATATATGGCCATGACCATGATCATGTGCTTATCAGCACTGCACCAAAGTGTGTGCCTGTGGGGACGGCACGCTCGTGCTGCACCCAAGGTGGACTTGACAACAGGGAGCTGGAGCAGCCTCATCTCCATCAGGCATGTATGAAAACACAAAATCCAAGATGATATGCAAAACTGTATGCATTGTTACACTGTAAACCCGTAAGACAAAAAAACAAGAGTTACTTTCTCCCATAAAGTTGGAAGGAAAATTCAAATTCTCAAAAGAGAAACTACTACATTGTTTCAAGAATAAAAAACAGTACAAGTGAAGAACAGAATCCAAATACAATCAACTTTCATGTTGCTAGAAATTTTAGTATCCATGACTAACTTAGTAAATAAGTATGAATTATTTGCTCTTTTTTTTTTGTGGCTAGTGCTATGGAAGAAAGAGGAAAAAAGAATCTGTTCAATCAAATCTTTGGTGGAGGGTTTCATTTGAGCTGTTGAGGAGTTTTCAGTAATTAATAGCCAGCTGCACATCCTGATATAATGCCAGATGGGTCCTGCGTCATTACGCGTTGCTGAAACAAGTTGCTATTTATCAGGTAATAGTCCAGGAAAATAAATCCTTGGAAAAGCAAAACAGTTTTCTTAGGAGACAAAGATGTATTTAAGCATTAACTTGATGGTCATTGTTTAATTCCATTTAAGAAAAAATAAGTGTATGAAATGCTACTTTCGTGTGCAAATTATGAATGTATGACAGGGACAGAATCTAGTACTAATCTGCATTTAAAGTGCAAAGGAAGTTCTTTTGACAAAATGAGAGCACTGTTGATCATTAGCATTCCTTGATATTTCTTTTAAGATGCTATTTTTTAGTTATTTCTAGATCTTCCTAAAATTATTCATTTCAGTCAGAAATTTTAATATTGGGTATAAATCCCAAGATTGTTCATTATTCACATTGTACTTTGGTAAAATGAGATTCTGAGCTCCTGTGCAATAATGGGGTGCTTAAAATCTCATTCACACCCACACCCTGCAAAGATGATATCCACAGGTATCTCCTGCAATTTCGGTGGTGCTCAGCTCTGAACTTTGATGATAGATTAGCAGAGAGTATTCCCAACTGCAAAAATCTTGAACAGTATTTGGGTTACGTTTTATACTATTAAAATACTAGAAGTGCTGCATAATTAGTTTCTGAATACTGCAAATTACTTGCTCCACATTAGCAGAAAGTTCTTCATATCCCAAATCCCTATATGTAGAATGGAGCTAACGATATTTTGTCAGTGCTGTTGCAGCACAGCTTTTAATCTTTGCAAAGCATATAGCTTCTACAATGGGAAGAGCTCATGAAGAAATAGGCCTTTTCAAATCTGGTGCAGATTTTAAATTGTTTATTTTGAAAAAGAAGTGCTGGGTTTTCTGCTGAACAAGAAATGTTGGGCAACAGCCAAGGCAGGGAAGGGATAAGGTGTTCTGTGGAAGCTAGAGTGTGCTTTTGTGCATTTGGAACAAGTAACTCACACACATAAGAATGCCAACTTCCCAGTCACCAAATGGTGCAAATTGCCAAAATTGTAACATTTCCTAACTTTTTTCCTTCAAACCGTCTTGTTTTTAACAAGATTATGTTTGTTTTCACATAAGCTCATAAAACACAGTTTTGCTCTTTGTGACAAAGGTGACTTATATATGATGCTAAATTTATTCAAACAGCTGCATGTGAAATCATGCCTTAGTACATTCTGTAATCTTCAATGAGAGGAAGCAGGGAGTCTATTAAAAAGCCTCTCTGCAACTACTCAATTTGCATGTGCATAACAAGCTCATGAGAATGTAACTGGTGATTTCCACATACCCCATCATTAAACTTTTTGAACGACTCAGATTTACAAGGTACAATGTTGGTTCAGTACATTCAGGAAAAGTATTTAAACATTTTTACATACTTTTGTAAATGTAAATATTCTAACCCTGAGTCAGATTAATAGCATTGTGTCCCACTATATGTAGGTACATGAAGTAAGGATGGATAACTGTTTATCACGACATTGCCTTCAAAAGTAGATATGAAATGTTTCTGGCCTTATATTTCTATTCCCACCCATCCCCGGGTCTCAAGGGAAATAAACCCAACCATAAACGTTTCCCCTATAGTGAAAATGACAAGAGAGAAAAAGAAAACCCTATGAAAATAAAATTTCTGCTGCAAGAATATTTCACACTTAAAAAGAAAAAAAGTCCAAACCACTAAGATTCATCTTTGTTATCGGGTTCTATCTTTCCATCTGAGCACAGACAAATAAAAGACAAGGAACTTCATGACATCCAGAAATTGAGAGATGTTTTTCTCAGACTTTCGCAATGACCTTATCCGAAGAGGGTAAATCAAGGTTAAAGGCTGACAAACAATTATTATCAGCCTCGAAGATGATTTCTTTTTTACATATGATAAAGCCACTTAAAAAAAAAAAAAACAAACCAAGGTCATAAACAAGCTTAACAAGCTTTTCTTCAGTGAGAAATTGATAATACCTAACAGTACTCAGTATTTCCTGACTAAGTTTCATAAATCTAAATTTCAGTGAGCACTTAGTTCAGAAAAAAATACTATTTGACGTAACTTAAGCACATTCCAAGTGAAAATGGAGGGTGTTCTCCATACAACAGGTTGTTGTTACTTGAGGGATTTCCTGCCAAAGGATGTTGAAGATGAAAAGGTTTACTAAGTTTCCAAAGGAGACTGAACAAAAGCGTAGGAAATACTTGAGCTGAAAATAATTGGAGGCTGGGAGAGTAGTTGTGGGAAGTATCATATTGAGCTTTCTCCAGTGAACATCTGCTGACAGCCTGAATACCAGACAAGAGGTACCACTGCTTTCACCCATTACATCCACTCCTGAAGTACTCTTACACAGTACAGCTGACCATATACAGTTAGACTGAACTAAAACAGTTTTATCTGGACAAGATGGTGTGGCATGATCTAAAGAATTAGAAAGTATAAGTTAACTTTCAGGACCCCTGTAATATTTTGTCCCTGGCATGAACTTCTTTCTATCTTGAATTATACCCCATCCCTGTCCCTACAATTGGATTAAACTCTTTGAGGTAGAGATTATTTCTTGCTATGATTTCTAAGAGTGACAACTATCAAAAAGTCTTAATCTTGGTTAAAATCTTTATATTAAACTGTAATAGTAAAGAACAAGTACCATAATTTTAAAAATAAACACCACAGATGAAAATGTTTTCTGTGCTTCCATTTATTCCTCTGTAAATTTGGTAAACAGAAAGGAATGTTACTAATTATCTTTCCAAAATGCACTTTGATATTCTCATAGGAAGCCCAATAATAAATCAAAAACTTACCATTAAAATGAAATGTCCTAGAAAATACAGAAATAAAATAAATAAATAAGGAAATAATTTTAAAAGACCCTTTGGTTCTCTCATGTAAGAAATATTTTGAATAATAAGCTACTCATGCAAACATTAAAAAGTATTTAAAATAAGATGTTCCTGATTTCTCTCTAGAGTAGTGTTCATTATATACAGCTGAGCCATTATTAAACACAATGATAGAAGAACCTTAGAATTGCAGATCCAAATTACAGATTCCTTAAGACAAGAGAAAACTATTTTCCAGCTTCTAGGAAAAGGATGTTGCATGTTACTTTCCCCCTTTTCCCCCACCTTCCCCTCACCCCTGCCCCCCTCACAAAAGCAACTTCTAACTCCTGTAGAGAAAGGTATACATTCTATCATTTTCAAGACTGCAGGGAAAAAAAAGTCATTTAAATAGAAACTAAAATAGAACTAAATTCCTATAGTTTAAATAGAAACTAAAATATACCTTTGACATGTACTTTAGAAGTTGTCTTGCATCTTTCTAGCTCCAAGTCTGACAGTCACAGAAAATCATTGTGTTACCAAGGGAGACGTGGGGAATATTCAAAATTCATGTTTACCTATAATCTTCTCTTGAGAACTGTCACAGATGACAGTTTTATGGCCTAGAACCTTTTGTGGTCCTTCACAAACCTAGATGAATGTGTCTTGTGCAACAGAATTTGTCCAAGAATTGGTGTCAAACATATCAAGCAGGATACTAAGATGAAAGCAGAATTGAACAAAGCTGTGTTTTTCCAGTATTTGCAAGCTCTCTACTTATTCATTAACCTCTGACACATACTCCTTCCTGTGAACCATTCTATAAAGCTCAGTTCTTCATATCTGCCAATGTCATATTGCATTTAGTGGTATACATGCTATACAAAAAACACCAACGTTAGGATTGTATGTTGCCATTGCAGACATTTCACTATGTCTTCTAAGGGTTCTACATGAGAGAAGATATTATTTTTGTAGTTTTATTTATTAAAACAACACAAGGGGGTGTGATTTTTTTTTCCACAGAAATACTTGTAACTAGGAGGGATTCTTTTCATTTTTATATTATATTGTTTAAAAATCTTGACGGATCAAAATTGAAATAAAGATATATCTAAGTCAAAGGTTGGACTCCATGACCTTGGTGATCTTTTCCAACCTTAATAATTCTATGAATCTAAGTGTAAAATAAACACAGATGCAGCTTTAGTGTCCTGATGACTGGGAAAAAAACAGAATGCTTAATGAAGCACGAAAAACTGAAAATTTCAAGTTCTCCATCATGGGCTTCTCTTAATCTTTTCAAACCTAACACTTTGTAGAGTTCTTATGTTCTAAGTTAGTGGTACAATAAATAAGGAGTGAGAGAAAATCATGTTAGATTAAATTTTGCCCTTTAGCATGTTGTGAATATATGGATATTCTTGAGATTTATAGCCCTTCTCATTCCCCTCAACTTTTACATTAACATATTTTTATTGCTAATAAATGTAGCTTGTATCTTTTGAAGAAAACCATGATGCAGAAAGGTAATTCATAGTGGAAAAAACTAGTTTGAAGAAAACCGAGTCTCATCTCTTAATTATAGGTTAAAAAGTTTGGTTGACAAAGACTCTGTTTCCATTACATATAAAGAGATAGGTAAGAAGACGTTGCAATGACAAATGAGGCGTATCACATTTTTTTCTTTGAAAGTTTTTCTACTTTTCTGAAATTTCAAACCTATGTTTTACCAAAGCAAATCACAATAAAAATCAAAACTGCATTAGTTCTTCTTTCTTAATTTAACAATATCATATATTACTTTTTCTGGTTGAGCTGAATGCAGAAGCATTCTTGACATCTATTTCTTAAGAAAAAGAGCTATACAATTTTCTCAGGAAAAAAAATTCCATCCAGATCTTTCTACATTCACTCCCCAAACAACTTCAGCTTTCCTATGAACACCATAGAAAAATGAGGTATTCCAATTCAGTTTATTTGCATGTAATTTTTATTTCAACTGATTCTTATTTCTAAGAGAGAATAAAGGTGTGCATCAAAATTAAGCAAAAGATCTTTGTCTCTCAAAAAAATGTTACTTAATGCACAGTTAATAATTTGTAATGATCAGCATCAAGTTTGATAATCTATAGACTTCCATTTAATTACTCCCTCAGATTACATTCTGATCTATAAGAAACCTTGGTTTATTGCCTAATAATATGTGTCTTAAATTAAGATATAAACTTGGACATACCAAGCACTCTTATCTACTGACTCCCATCTTATAAAAATCTGCTTTCAAAAAGAAGTCTGTGTGAAATGTAAAATGATAACTTTTAAAATAATCTTAATAGATGACATTTAGTGAAACTTCAAGTATTTTAATTGGCATAAGACTCTAATATTTGTAAAAAAGATTTTCTCAAAACACTTAAGGCACAGAGTGCTACTGGATATAGAGCTTTATCAAGAATAATTAGTGCATAAAAACAGAGACCAGTGTCTAATCTATACATATATTTAAATATTTAATTTTTATGACTCATGTGCAGGGCAGACTCAACAAAAAGCATGCCTTATAAGAGAACTATTAATATTTAATCAATAAGATTAATAATCAGTTCTGAAAAGAAGAAAACAACGTACTTTAAGAACTCTCCTGAAACACTGATTCACAGGGAAACAATCCACTAGTTTCCGGATGGTATCAGAGATTTTGTTACTGATACCAGCTCTACATTTTAATGGATATTATTAGCATCATACAATTTTAGGCTAGTTAATATCTTGTGAAAGCATAGTTTCAAAATTATTCAGCATGTTAAAAAACAGAAAAGAGTTTGACCTCCAAGAACAGCCATCCTTTTACAGAGGACATTACCATGAGTAATAAACACACTGCTGGTCTGATGAGTGTGAGCCTCAAGTCTGCCACCACGCATGGTTGATTGCATTGAATACTGGGCTGTGGGGCAATTTGGGTTCTTCCTTGCCACAGCATGGCAGCTAAAGACTTTAGGGAATCCCTGAGAACACAGCAGCTCAGTCAATATGCTATTTCTCATATACAGGAGGGGGGCCATTTCCAGGCAGAAACCCTAATGGGACTCAGTGTCCTGTTTAAGACAATAAAACGCTGTTTGACACAACATCTTTTGTTTCTTATTCCTAAAAGACAAAATGTTTATCCTCAGGAATTTGGTTTGACATTGAGAATATACAAACAATGAGCTCACTAATTTTGTGGATAGCTAAAAATAAAATAATTGTGGACTAACACATTAAATGAAAAGTTATCCAGATACAATTTCCAAATTCACAACCTGGAGTTGGGCACATACACAATAATACCTTGACTTTGACACATATTTAGCAAGCTCAGCTCTCTTTGACTCATGTCCATATATTCTAAAATTAGAAATTGATTATTTCACTGGTTCCAAAAATCAATGTCTTGTACCAGCAAGTGATTGTTTTTATTGTAGTTCAAAAAAAAAAAAAAAAAAGCAATAAATTAAATTAAATTTTAAAACCCCTGAATTTGTAAACAAGGATAGGGTTGAATTTTGTGGAATAGGGACCTGGATAATTTTAAATACCCACTTTTTAACCAAGATTTTTCATTCAAACATGTTGATTTCATTACATCAGGATTCAGATACAAAAGAATTTTCAGTGAACAGAAAAAGTGAGAGAACCCCACCTCACAGATCTGGGGAAAAGGAGACTAATAATTTTAAAGCCAAACTCATTCTTTTTCATTTCACCCAAACCATCTCTGTGTGTTGTTCTGTGTTCAGCAGAGTGAGTGGTTGGAAAGGCATGATCATGGTATCTAAGGCTGAGGATAAGAAATGACTGGCTCTTTCAGTGGTAACACACACTTATATCGCCTTAAAGAAAAAGAATTTAATGTCAAAGAGACCTAAACATTTATTTGAACTTGTAAGCAATTGCTAGGGAAAAAAGAGAAAAAAAAAGGTGAAGGCAAGGGGAAACAATAACAGTACCTGATGTTTAATAATTTTATAATTCTAAAATCAAAATCATTCAAAAAATCTCAGTGTAAAGTCTTGGTTCTGCAGAATCAAGCCTTAAAAAAACCTCAGTTTGCTGATTACTTCACAATTTTCAAAGATACTTAAGTAGGCCATTTGAGAACCCTGACACAGATTTTCATTTGTCCCATTATAAAAGAAAGAATACTTTAAAATGTCAAAAATATTTTTTGTACAATAAAAATAAAGTCAAGTATGCAGGTTGCTTAGCTCCAACAATCATGGCAATTTGTCATATACTTTTGGAGAAAACATTTCTCAACAGGAATCTGTCAGAGACAGCAATTATTTTGTAGTGTTTCTGTAACTTAATTTTTTAACACTGGCACAATTTTCAAATTACTCACATTCACTACTTTTAAAGAGTATCTAGAGCATCGTCATGCCACCTAATTCTTTTCATAACCTAATCATGCTTTCCCCTAAAACTACCCTGAGTTTTTGTGTTTCTGCTGTACCTTTTAACCACATCAAATTAGAATTCTATTTAACATTCAGTCAGAATAGATTCATGACTGCTAGAAGGGAAATGACCATTTGCTATGGAAGAATTTCATTATCCTTACATTCCTTGTAGCAAGGTACCTTTTATCCTGTTGGCAGATCCATAAGATTATTCTGTAGTTAATGTGATCAGTGATATTACATTACCTTGGCTTGAGTTTTTGTTTGTTCCTGCCTGACTGTGATGAGAACACAGGCCCTTTTTTATCAAAAACTTAGTCCAGAAATCTGCACATGATCCTTTTTTAAATAAAATGTGAATGTCAAAGCAGAGGGGCGAAATTATGACACAGTAGAATTGAAGCCCAATTACATTAAAACAGGTGTCTAGTGTGTTGCAAAGTTAAAGATATCATTAGGAATAGAGAAAAAGGAGAAGAGCAGTCACATGGGTCCTTAAGAGTGATACCAGTAACGTTGGTGAGAATAATAGCTGCTGACGTCTCAATGAAATTAGCTACAGCAGAGCTGGATTATGAGGCACTGAAATAGTACTCTGAGAACTCAGAACTGACCTATTAATCACACAGAGCTAAAAAGCCCTACTGGGTACTAAAAGCTCACCAATGAGAATGTAATTCACTAGCAACTTTCTGATATTTATAGTTACAGTCTATACACAGAAGTAGGGTATGTGAGAAAAAAAGTCATGGAGTAAGTATCCTGAAACTTCTACTGAAGACATTTCATCTTGACTGAGTGGGAAAAAAACCCCAACAAACCCACACCAAGAAGATAAGGTGACACGTTTGCTAGTTTATTATTTTCAGAAAATGTTTTCTCAAGAATCTACTACCCTTAAAAAAATTAAAGAAAACTCTTTGGTAGGTTCCAGTAATAGTATTATGTTTCCCATCTTGTATGTGATAGGTATCAGTGTTCTATAAGGTTTGCAGCAAGATGTGCAGCAAGAACTATATAGGAAAAATATATCAGAAGTGCCAACGTTGTCTTATGAAGAAAATATAAAAGTATTTCATAGAAAGTAAAAGTAACTAACAATATCATCATAAAAGTACTGCAAAAAACAGCAAAAAGTAAAAGGTAATGCAAATAAGTACCAAAAGTAACAAGTATTACTGAAGAAATAAAAAAGAAAGTATTCTTAAATATGACTCAAATTACGTGCTTGAAATATTTTTTGGAAGTTGCTGAAATAACATCATATAAAAATCATCTTTTAAAACATCTGTCCTTTCTCTCTAGTGAGGAAAAGCAAAAACAATGTGAGGTATTACCAAGTATGCAAGCTAAATCAAAATAGAAAATATATATATAATTGAATGAGATAGGAAAAATCATAATATGCTTGCCATTGTATTTCAGATATTACATTACTGTCCTGATAAAATATGCACAAGGGAACTAAAGTGATATAAAATTTCACCCAAATAATTCATGAATAATATAAGAGAAAATTAGGCTGTCAGCAAAAGATATCCAAGTTGTTAACAACAGTTTAGCATGTTAGCAAAAAAAAAAGCCTACTGTCTTTCTTTCAGTTACTTGGTTTACTAGAAAACATTGGAATTCAGAAATTACAGAAAGGTACATCTTTTGTCTGGACATACAAAACATACAGAAAATCTTCAGCAGAAATAACAGAATTCTTAGATCTCTGATACACAGATAATAAGTACACTATATACTTTATATTTTATTTAATAGATTATTATCTTGATAATATTTTAAAGATCTTTAATACCAGATCATGTTGAAAATACTTTAATTACACAGCATAGTGAAATTGAAAGCTATCATCAAAGTTATGTTCAATTATAGAAAGCTCAGTTGTGTTAGGTTTCTTTTATCCAAATGAGGTATGAGCCCAATGTATTAAAGGATTATAAAATAATCTAACAAGGAATAGGGAAGAGAAGTTTGCAAATAACACTGTTGAAGTAAATAGATTTTTGATTTGGTTATCTAATAAAAAATCCCTTAAAATCAATTTGGATTATTCATAAATTATTTTTAATCTGTTTTTCTCACCGAGATGAAAAACCTATTGAGATAAGAAGTTGCTGCTAGGGACATCATAATTTATTAAACATCTCTGCCATGAGACAATAGGATCTACATTTAATTGCTTCTGCTGTTTACTGATTGCCCTACTCACCTTGATATAGAATTACAATGGGAGCATTCTATGTAAAATGTAGTGTCTCAGTGAAAAGAACTGCAATAAAGACATGTAAGATTATTATGTGGCCTGGCATTCAGGGCATTCTACAAGTCTGTGGAATGGTAGAAAACAAACTCTCTGAATACTTGGTGTTATTTTTGGTGGACAAGAATACCACCAAAACCAAAAACTCTCGTTTGATCTTGGCAGACTGCTCCAGCACGAAACTGCCTCATCCAATAAACTATTTTTTTTACACATTGAAGGTATTCATGCAATTTAAATCAGAAGTGCTCTTGGTGTTGGCTGAAACCAAAGAATGGTTTTCAAAGAACTTTTGCATTGGTGAAAAAGTTTTCTACTGTTATAAATTTCATTTTCAAAGTTTTAAATGACTTTTTGAACTTTTTTCTCCAGCTCTATTATTACATCAATATTCTATTTTGTTCACAGTTTCATCAATCTTTTTTCCTTGTTTTGGTAACTTTAAGAAAGCAGCTGATCACTAGTCTCTAGCAATTTATTTTGGACAAGTAAATAATTGATACATTATTTTTAAAAACAATATTAATAGTTAAAATAGAACAAGAACACAAATGCATAACAAAGATAATTTAAAATATACTTAAATATTAAGTTTACATATTTTACATATTACTTATACTTGCTTATATTAGCCATTGCATCCACTAAAGCAATTCTACCAGACCCCAGTTACTCTCAAAGTTTAGTCCTCAGAAATTACAGGTAAAAACCCCCTAACAAACAAAGAAACCAAATGCAAAAAAAATCCCCAAGCACCCTCCAACCAACAACAAAAAAAAAGTACTTAAATGAATTCATTCACCACAATGGATTTTCTAGCTGCCCAGCTGTCACAGGCTCCACACCTTACAAACCTTTTCACAGCTATTTTTAACACGCAACAGTCAATTACTTTCATGCATTTCTTCAATATACTATTGAAAATCTTTTCCAGTGGCCAATTAAACCCCATTGATTTCTTCTATTTTGCCAACAGAACTCTAACAGATAAGTATTACAAAATCCAATGAATCTGTAGCTAAACCTGCCTAGCCATGTTGGTTAAACTTGCCCTTAAAACTGCAGCAATAAAGCACCCACAGGCAAGACATTTCTTTGTCCATCTCAAGTACATCTTTATCAAGAATTACTTTACTAAATTATCAATTTTTTAATAAGAATTCTCTGCCATCTCCTATCATTGCAGATATGTATTTAGAATTTAAAAATTAACTGATATTTGCCATTCAATTTCACAGTGCATCAGGAATTCTTGCATTCCACAGCTAAAAACCTCTGTGCAGTAACAATATATATCACTGAACACATTTGTACACCATTTATTTCCCTGTCCTGTCTTCTAACGTAAAGAAAAAGAACTCAACAACATGACGTATTGTTTTCTCCTGAAAAGGAAATTCTTGGTTCTGGCTACCTAAACATTATGGCAGTCAGGTGAAGTCCCCAGTGACTGGAAAAAGGGGAAAATTGCATTCATTTTTAAAAAGGGTGAAAGGAGGACTCTTGGAACTACAGACCTGTCTGCCTCACCTCTGTGCCTGGGAAGATCATGGAACAATGCTTCCTGAAGCTCTGCTAAAGCTCTTGAAGGACCTGGAGGTGATTTGAGACAGCCAGCATGGCTTCAACAGGGACAAGTCCTGCATGCCCAACCCAGTGACCTTCTATGATAGGGTGATACGTCAGTGGACAAGGGAAAGACTACAGATCACCTGGAAAACCTTTGATATGGTCCTCCACAACATCTTCCTCTCCAAATTGGAGAGAGATGGATTTGCTGGACAGACTACTCAGTGGATGAGAAATTGGCTGGATGGCTGCATCCAGAGAACAGTGGTAACCAGCTCAATGTCTGGATGGAGATCAGTGATGGGTGATGTCCCACAGGGATCTATACCGGGACCAGGACTGTTTATTATCTTTATCAATTACATAGTGGGATCAAGCAAATTTGCAGATGACCCCAAGATGAGTGTGTGCAATTAATACACTTGAAAGATGCAAATCCACCCCCCTCAGAGGGACCTGAACAAGCTCAATAAATGAATCCGTGTGAACTTCATGAGGGCCAGGTGCAAGGTCCTGAACCCGGGTTTGAGCAACAACCAGTATCAACACAAGTTAGGGTATAAAGGTATTGACAGCAGCCCTGCTGAGAAGGACCTGGGGGTGCTGGTGGAACAGAGGCTGGACATGACCCAGCCATGTGCACTCACAGCCCAGAGAGCCAAACGTATCCTGGGCTGCATCCAAAGCAGCGTGGCCAGCAGGGTGAGGGAGGGGATCCTGCCCCTCTGCTCTGCTCTGGTGAGACCCCACCTGGAGTAGCATGTCCAGGTCTGGGGTCCTCAGCACAGGAAGGACATGGACCTGTTGGAGCGAGTCCAGAGCAGGGCCATGAAGATGATCAGAGGGATAGAACACCTTTACTGCAAGGAAGGGCTAAGTGAGTTGTTTAGCATGGAGAAGTCTCTAGGATGACCTTATTGTGGTCTTTCAGTAGTGAGAGGGGGCTTATAAGAGACATGGGGACAGACCTTTTAGCAGAGAATTTAGTGATAGGACAAGGAATAATGGTTTTAAACTGAAGAGGGTAGATACAGTCCAGAACAAAGGAAGAAATTTTTTGTAATGAGGGCAGTGTAATATTGGAACAAGTTGCTTAAAGAGATGGTAAATCTCCTTTTCCTGGAAACATTTAAGGTCAGGCTGGAAAAGGGCTCTGAGTAACCTGATCTAGTTGAAGATGTCCCTGCTTATTACTGAGGGGGTTGGACTAGATGACCTTTAAAAGTCTCCTCCAACCCAACCCATTATTTGATTCTATGTAAATCCCCCAAGAGACTCAGAACACTAGAAAAAATGTCTTGCATACCTTTTTGAGACATGCAAGCACATTTGTGCTTTCTTCAAAGTATCCCCTAACAAACATTAATGATAGTGCAAAACTTACCCAGGATACCAAAGCCTCTTTTGATATAAGAAATATGATACATCTTAAAGCTTGTAACACTCAGTGCTGCTATGACAAATCTCATTCCAAATGTATTGATGTCCTCAACTTACATTCCTGAAATCTAAAACTGAGGCATCTTGAGTACTCAGCATTTTTAGAGCACTTCAAGCACTGGTGAATAGCTAGGAAAGAAGAGCAGGTTTTTAAGAGGTTTAGGTGTGTTTCTAATTATCTCATTCTGTGTTTTCTGTAACTGAGTTAAAATACTGAGCACATTTTCAGTAAAGATAATACTATATATCATTGTTCTGAGAGATTCTGGTGCTTTCCACATCCTTGCCCTTACCTACACTAATGATAATGGGAAAGCGTAACACAACTGGACTAGCTTGCCATTCTGTAAGTGCATTCTTCTTCAAGAGTTCCAAGGCAGCGAAAGCACTTAAGATCTATATGAGGCACTTTTGAAAATATTCAAAATATGATGCTAAAGGATCAAGATCTCTTGCTATCAGGGATATGAATTAATCATTACTGCAGACTCCATTCTGTGTTTCTCTCCTGAACATGTCTGCATGGATGATGCTTTGGCTCTACTGTTCCTCACCCATGTGTATGTAACAGACTTCACTAGCATCATTTTCACAGTACACCTGAATTACAAGAGTAAGTTGTTGTATGAAAAACACAAAGCTTAGACATCTCCCTCTCCAGTGACCCACCTGCACAAACTCAGTTTGAGGGTACAGGAGGCAAGAAGAGCTGAGATGACAAATAGGGCTTTGCCTGGCCTTCCCTTGCCAGGAGCTGCACTGCCAGGACACAGAAGTCCTTCCCATAGAGATAGCACAAACTGAAGATATTTCTAACTAACATTGTTTTATAAAAGATCTTAAGTTTTAAAACTTCTATCATCTAAAATTTGGTTAAAATCAGATGAGAGGTTCCACAGGTATAAAAGAAGGGCAACGGATATATATGCTCATGCAGGCTTCATTTCTGTAAGAAACCAGGAAAAAAAACCCTACATAAATATACTTATATATTTGAGAGTTTCAAAGCACTGTCTCCTGCCCAGTATTCTGTATCTGCTCATTTGATTAGTACTCAGTAAAACACGTGTGAATATATGGAAAGTAAAAGGCATTTCCAGAAAGCACTGCACTTAAACTTGCAGTCACAAGTATGCTTGCATACCTTACATTTTCCAAGTATCAAAATCTTTATTTAAAGTATCACATAAGGAGATAAGCAGTTCTTTTTGTTTGTTTGTTTAGGGTCGGGGGGGATGGTAGAAATGACACATTTAAATGAACGTTGCAAAGAGAAAGACTGAAAACCTTGCAGGTATTACTTAATGTATTTGTTTGCACTAGTGATTTTTTTATTATTATTCTTAATACAGATGCCACTACCTATAGATCTTTTCTATAAACAATTCTAAAGGCAGATTCTGATATGTGGTATTATATTCTGTTTCAGGAAGTTGCTTCCTTTTGCCTCTCAGGATTTTTTTTTTTTTAATATATTGTATTATGAATGAAACAATGCCATGAGTATCTGATCTTCTAGCAGGATTGCACAAAGTGATGGTTCAAAAACGTTCTTTATGCAAAAACCTCTTGAAACTTTTATTCATAGTTACTTTGCAGGGGATAAGCAATGCTCTAAATCATCTTCTCTAAAATCCTTCTTCTACTTCATGGAACAAACAAGTGAGCCTCTAGCTGGTACAATCCCTACCTTATTATGCCTTAATCTCTGATTCCTGCTTGGTTACCATAAATAGGCAGATATTAGCTCAGCTGCAGCTCAGCATGCATACCTTTTTGTGACTGTGGCATTCCCAGTGGCAGTTACTCCACCACAAGCCACATCTCCTTGCAAAATGAAATCCTATAGAAAGAAATGTGGTTAGGCTGTGAGGATTATACAGTGTATAGAGATTCCACTCTTGCTAAAGATACTGTATAGTATATAGCTCACTAATGCATGCTTCCATTATTTAAGCCTGACAGCGTCTGAAACTTGAAAATATTTGTTATGTATATAACCAACATTGCGCCTTAACTAAATTTTTATCTAGATATAATGTCTAATATCCCAAACTAATCCCCCCAGTAAAAATCTGCCTAATATTGGAAAGGGTAATTTCAGTACTTATGGGCTGGATATTACAAGTACTGTTGGATTAGAAAGGGGAATACAAAACCAAAAACACAGAAGTACTCTTCTTCTCTGGGCAATTTCTAGGATTATTATACTTTCACAGAACAGGTCACTCTACCACAAACATTCCATGAGAAAGACCACATTCTGTGCCAGTTATTCAAAAGGCTTGAAAATTTTCTGGAGGAAATGCACAGTGTCTGCTGTACTTCTAGCCTGAAGAGCATTCCCAGGACATTTAAGGTGAAAAGTCCAAACAGCAACAGAGAAAAAAGAGATATTTCCAGATTTGTAGCCTTTGCCAAACCTCCATTTCAAGACTTCTGTGCTAAAGACAAGAAAACTACACTCTCTCAGCATTTGAGACAACCAGTAAGAAATATGGAAGGGCTGCTAGTGTGTAAAAAAAATAAATGTAGAGCTGAATATCTCTTAGCCTGTACATGAAAATATGCTTTTCTGTGTGACACTACCCTAGCATTTAAGGATTTTATCGCCAACTTTTCTCCCAGGAATAAATTTCTTCATATCTGAAAACTCTGAGTAGCTTATGGGGAAAATGGTAAATTTTTTTAACCATGTCTGTTTGGTTTATGATCTATATGGAAACAAAGAGATAAGACACTACAAAGATGACACGATGGATGCCAGATGAAAAAACTGTCATATAGTAGAATATATACAGAAGCTAAATATAGAAAATGAAATTATGTGGTTAATTTGGAACATCTGTAAAGGTTTGGACGTACTATTTACCTAATCAAAATATTGAGGAAAGGCAAAACACAGAAGTCAAATAGCAGTAATAGACCATGTTTTTTAGGGCAGTTATGCCATGAAACCTGTTGCATGGAATGATACCATATAGTAGGCAGGAAAAAATGGAGTGACAGATTTCAAGACCATTGCTGTGAACATTCAGATCCTCCATAAGTGGAAAAGCATTGGATAAAACACCTCTATCTGAGTTTAAGAATTAAATAAATTATCTGAAGTTGGAAGTCTAAGTTATTATTTGGATACCTAAATATAAATAAGTTGATGAATGGATGCAATCAAATACAAAGCTCAATATATTTACTTCTCACACCAGTACTATTTTAGTAAACAAATCTGATATTGGAGGATGGTATGATTTATACATTGTTATTTAACTCCAACCTGTTAAAATTGCCTTTTTTGTCCTTAATATGTACATTTTAGTTTAGTTGAGCATTGATTTGCCTATGTTTCTGAGTGTATCTAGATACTGAATGTGACATGATATTTGTTCCTTTGTCTGAAGTTCTGAGAGTGGGTTTGGGTGACACACATCACTCCTTTTTCAATTATTACACGTACACAATTAAACACAAATTATCCCAAGAAGTAACACTGGAAGATGACATGAACTGGAAGTTCACAGACCTTGAAAACAAAATTTCAAAAATGGTGTAAAATGCATATAATCTTAGACTTGGTGAATGAATTGAGAGAGGCTTTGGGAAAAGACTTACAGATATTTGTGAACGAAGAGCTCATTGTGACCCAGCCACGGGCACTCACAGCCTGGAAAGCCAAACATGTCCTGGGCTGCACTGAAAGCTGCGTGGACAACAGGGCAAGGGAGGGGACTCTGTTCCTCTGCTCTGCTCTGGTGAGACCCCAACTGCAGTGCTGCATCCAGCTCTGGGGTCCCGAGCACCAGAAGTACGTGGACCACTTGGAGCTGGGGTAGAGGAGGGCCACAAAAATTATTAGATGGATTGAACACCTCTCCCATGGCGAAAGGCTGTTCAGCCTGGAGTGGAGCTGGCTCTAGGAAGACCTTTTAGCATCTTCCAGTACCTGAAGGGGGCCTACAGAAAATCCAGAGAGTGACTTTTTACAAGTGATAGAACAAGGGAGAATGGCTTTCAACTTAAAAGGGAGAGGTTTGGGTTAGATATTAGGAAGAAATTTTTTACTGTGAAAGTTATGAGGCTCTGGAACCAGTTACCCAGAGAGATTGTAGACTCCTCATCCCTAGATGACTTCAAGAGAAAACACAATGGAGCTCTGAGTAGCCTGGTCTAGTGGAATGCTCCCTGTCCATGGCAGGAAGGTTGGAATTTTTAAGATTAATTTTTAAGGTCTCTTCCAACCCTAACCATTCTATGATTCTATGATATTTATATTAGATGATTTTTATTTGGTCAATATTTGGTAAATATAAAAAATACCAACTGTATTGGGTTTGCACAGCCTGTTTTTTTGTAGCAGGGGGCTACAGGGGTGGCTTCTGTGAGCAGCTGCTGGAAGCTTCCACCATGTCCAGCAGAGCCAATCCCTGGCTGGCTTCAAAGATGGATGTGCCGCTGGCCAAGCCTGGGCCAATTAGAAGTAGTGGTAACGCCTCTGTGATAACAGATTTAAGAAGAAAAGCAACACAATAGGGGTGGTGCAGTCTTAATTCCAGCCAGAGCAGAATGGGGTGAGAACATGTGAGAGGAACAACTCTGCAGACACCAAGGTCAGTGCAGAAGGAGGGTGGGGAGGGGCTCCAGGCGCCGGAGCCGAGATTCCTCTGCGGCCCGTGGTGAAGGCCATGGTGAGGCAGCTGTGCCCCTGCAGCCCATGAAGGCCCACGGGGGTGCAGAGATCCACCTGCAGCACGTGGAGGAGCCCCCGCTGGAGCAGGTGGATACCTGGAAGGAGTCTGTCATCCCGTGGGAGACCCGTGGAGAGAGGGGCCCTGCTCCCAGGCTGGAGCAGCCTGTCCTTGGAGGACTGCACCCCGTGGAGGAGTGACCCACGCTGCAGCAGTTTGAGGGGTGCTGCTGCCTGTGGGATGGACTCACGTTCCAGCAGTTCTCAGGGAGCTGCTACTGGTGAGATGAGCTCACGTTGGAGAAGTTCATGGAGAACTGTCTCCTGTGGGAGTGATCTCACGGTGCAGCAGGGGAAACGATTACTCTCCCTGACCAGTGGGAGAAGTCCCAGTCAGATGGACTGACCAAAACCCCCATTCCCTGTCTCTCTGCGCTGCTGGGGTAGGAGGTAGAGCTGGGAGGAGGGAGTGTGTGTCGGGGGGGAGGTGTTTCTAAGAGATTATTTCACTTTTCATTATACTGCTCTGATTCTGTTAGTGTAACAAATTCACTTTCATATCTTTAAGCCTGAGCTTGTTTTGCCGGTGATGGTATTTGATGAGCGAATTCTCCCAGTCCTTATCTCAACTCATGAAACCTTCGTTACACTTTCTTCCCTCTGTCCAGTTGCAGGGGGAGTGAGCGTGCGGTTTCACTGGGTGCCTGGCATCTGGCCAGGGTCAACCCACGACACCAACTAAAGTCCAGATCCACCAAAACATATTTTCCCCTTATAATAGCAGTCAAAAACACAGTTAACCTGCTATTTTGAATATATCCAAAGTGTTTAATTGTACACTAAATGAAAACAACACTGCAATCAGTCATTTGATAACCTAAAATCTATTCAGTTCCCTGAAGGCATTATTTCTTCCCTGAAAGCATTACTTGCCTACAAGTATGTAGTTGGATACTGTAGAGAGATGGATTGTCACAGATGAAAAAGCAAACAAAACCAACTTTTGGAGCATTTCTTCCCTGTTATCCGTATGCACATATCACTGGGGTCTATGAGCCTCTATGCTTGATGCTTCTACTGTTGTCAGAAAGGCTATTTCACCACGAAGTGCTTGCCTAGTTCTGAATCTCCAAGCTATATAAGAAATGAGCTGTACCTTTTGTTTTCCAGTTTAAAGGTAATAAAACTGAAAACTTTCAGTTGTTTTTGAGTAGCAGAGGATATACTGACATCAACAGAAAACAAATTGCTCTTCAAAAATTGATGGTTTAAGAATTCAACCTTTAAAATCTGTTTGAATAAATTTGTAAAGAAAAATAAATCCATTAATAATGTGGAATAAA
The DNA here is from genome assembly GCA_013400975.1 of Atrichornis clamosus. Lineage (NCBI taxonomy): Eukaryota > Metazoa > Chordata > Aves > Passeriformes > Menuridae > Atrichornis > Atrichornis clamosus. The sequence goes on from WBMZ01001349.1 coordinate 87,367, forward strand.
CCACATGAAAGGAATATAAAATGCTATAACACAATATGGAATTCCTTTTTTTCCTTAATGTGTTCTAAAGATCATGTTATTGTTCAATTACGTATAGAACTGACCTTAGAATTTCACCAAGTAACTGTTTTGTCAAGCTCAACAAATTGTGAAGGACACACAAATGTTCTGTTAGTGTTACATCCGTATGATAATCCATTTGACTTAAACCTTAGCTACTGACATTAAAAATGTATCCATATGCCAGATCAAATATTTGGCTAAAACTTATAATTTGGCCAGTATTATACAAAAATCATTAAATAAGGAGCTACATTTCATTGCAGATGGAAAGAGTTAAAGTCATCTCTCTTCACCTCCTTAAGAATTATCTGTTTTCATGAAGGGAACAAGCCGTCATCTGTCATACCAAAGTAAACCAATTAAAATGAGACAATATGAAATAATGCAATCTAAACTAATTGCTTCAGACAATTTAAAATATGAAGCCATGCTGCTTTAGAAAAAAAATTAAATCTTCCACATGTATTTTGCAATGTAACTAAATAAAGTCATTCAGAAAAATTAAAATTTGTGACATAAGTAGACTAGAGATCATCTTTTTGAGAGATTAACTAAGCCAAAGAGAACTAAAAGAAACAGATTCCTTCACATAACTGAATTTGAGACTTGGGTATATTCAATCTCACTTTAGTTTTCCAGAGGCTGAACATCCTTAATATTCAGGCAAATACTTTATTCAGTTCTCAACAGCAGGAGAGTTACTGCCTAAATAAAGCAAAATACAAATGCTCATACCATTTTTTTTACACATTTTTAAAAGCAGTAATGAATTCTCAAGGTAATCTAGGAATATCAATTTAGCTAGTTGTAAAAGTAGAGGAATAAATGCCCTTTTTTTCTGTTAATATTTTTACATGCTTCACAGTATAAATTGATCAGACACTTAAAAATAGTTTCCTAAGAAAAATTATTCATTTCTTTTTCAGATGCTGTGCTTGATTCTATCCACTCTTTTGAAGACTTTTATTTTGTGCCCTCCATTTTGCTAATTCCATGGAGTGAGTCACACAGGGAAAATTATTCTGTTTATTAACATCTACTGACAAGTAGCTTTTACTGGAAATATTCTTGCATTTTGTAATAGTTAACAATTATCTTAAATCATTCTGCTATGATCAAAGAGTTAAGTGAGTCACAAAAAATAAAAAGCATCATGTACTCAGTTTGTGTTTCAGCAGGCAATACTGAATTAGAATAAAAATTGCCATTTAACATAGTATATCACTGAAACTTAACTATTTCTATTTTACTGAGAGGAAAGTATAATAAGCTGCCAGTTATAATGGCTGACCAACCTTCTTCATTTTTTGTGGCTTTCAACATTTTTTGTTCTTCTCTCCCCTTTTCTCTATTCTTCTCCCTGCCCACAAACACTGTGTTGAAAATATCAAACAAAATAGTCAATCTTTACATATAGACCTGGACAATTCTTTCACTGTGTCTGAATGCCAAATACATGGATTTCAAATAAACCTGCTATAATAAACCAAAATATTTAACACTATAATTTTTTTTTCCAGTAGGAGCCAAATTCCTGAAGTGAACTCCTCTGTGAATGAAAGACGATAGCCACTAAATTCAGGTTAGAATGTTTAGAAATAATGTAAGTATCCATGAATCTACTTACAAAATACTTTATAAATGAAACAGCATAAATAATATGTAACCAATCATGTTTAATATAATAACAAGTTAAATGGGCTTCAGTTTTTTTCTTAATCATGAAATTATACTTAGGAGGCAGTGGTGTAGGGTAATGTTTTGGTGAGTCAAACTGCAGCTGTGGATTAACTCTTCCCCCCAAAAAAACAACTCTTTGTTAGCAGGTAAGAATGGTAAGAGTGAAAATATTGTAGAACTGCATGAACACTCAACAGGTGTTTCAGGAGCAAAGAAAGCTTCAGTTTACTTTCTTCTATTGTGACTTGATTTTCCAAGAAAATGTAAATCAAGATTACATCTAGTGACAGCAAGACTTTCTGCAAGATTATAGGATGCTTCAAGAAATAACTTTAACTGAGCCTGGAAATGACTGGTTAAAAGATATACTCTACTTTTAGGAGACAGAGTGTTTCAAAGTGTTTTCAATCCAAATTAACAAAAACGGTAGTACATCAAAAGGACCGAGGCAGGAAATACCAGCTTCATTTGCAGATTATATGCTGAGAACAAAAGGCCAAAAGACAGGCCTTGGCAACATCCACATTACAAATATAAAAAAGTGTAGTTGGAGTCAGTGTGATAATATGAATATAGTAGTAATCTGAAAATGCAGGTTATGCGATCTCATTATTCTGGAACAATAGATTAAAATCCCAGTAGGATACTCATCTATCTAGGACACCCAAATTGAGAAACGAGAGTTAATGTTAGCTTGTATGGTTAAATTATCTTGCCTGTGCAGAAATTTTGGATGCAAAAGTGCCACAACTCTTGTGTGGAAGACTGTAGAGCAATTCTGTGGAGAGGGGTGTAATTTGCATATACAGATACATATCTAACCTACCCATCAGTAGTGCTGTCATGCATAGCTAGGTAGGGTATCTGGAGTACTTTCAACTTTTCACATGCAAATGTTACAGTGAGTCAAAGGACTCCTAATATAAATAATAAACAAATGAACCCTTACCCCATTTGCAAACAGTAGAAATTCTTTCATCTCTTCTCTGGTATTCTGAATGCTGAATGTTGATTAGATGCTACTGGGCAGATAAGGTGTTAGAAATACAAAGGAAAAGGCTTTAGATACCTTAAAATGAAACTCTTTGTTTCAGTCAGTACCTTACAACATCTTACTATATTCATTCTAACTTGAGAAATAAACTTTGACAATGCCTGAAGGAAAGTTACACCTGTCATTGAGAATAAGAAAACAGGGAATTAGGTGATCTTTCATGTTTAGCAGTACTGTGAAAATCTACTGGCCACGTAGACCAATATTCTTTGATCTTAAAAAGATTGTTTCTTTAAGAAGTCATGATTTTTTTCTCCAAATTTGAGTTCAAACACAGGTTTCCAAAGGAGAAACTGAGATGTTCCTCTACAGTTTTTATTGAGTATAAAATACCTGAAAACTAGTTATGTACTCTATTGAAATGCATTTAGAAAAGACACCTTTTTTCTTCCTCCACTATAAAATACAAATTCTTCTAGAACAAGCAGATGAATAAATGCTCCATGAAACATTTGTGTTAGAAGTGAAGCGTTACACCATGGGAAGGGCATAGCTCTGGTTAGACCCAGTTCCCCATGATAACTTTGTGAGCTGAGATGACTCATCATGTCCTAAGAACATAAGGAAAAGTTGATTTAATTAATTAGCATAAATATCTTCTTTTTCTACCAGGTTTTTTTTACAGTTACATATTATACTTCGATAAACTGGAAGAACACGCATAACAATGGAAGCCAAAACAATTTTGTCTGACTGAAAATCATGTAGAGTTCCAGAAAAGGTAAAAATAAACAATTTATCATTATTTTAGAATACTGGCAAAACCAGAAGATGGAAGCTTATTAACAATTGCATTAATTCAGGGATTTACTAATCACAGAATCATTTGAGTTGGAAAAGACCTTGAAGATCATCGAGTCCAACCTTAAACTGAACACCACCTTGTCAACTAGACCACAGCACTAAGTGTCATGTCCAGTCATTTCTTGAACATCCCCAGGGATGGTGACTCCACCACCATTCTGGGCAGGCCATTCTAAAGCTTAACAACCCTTCCAGTAAAGAAATTCATCCTGATGTCTGACCTAAACCTCTCCTGGTGCAGCCTGAGGAGGTGTCCTCTCATTCTGTCACTTGCTTCCTGGAAGAAGAGGCCAACCCTCACCTGGCTACAACCTCCTTTCATGCAGTTGTAGAGAGTGATAAGGTCACACCTGAGCCTCCTTTTCTCCAGGATAAAAACCCCCAACCCACTGAGCTCCACTGCCCTTCTCTGGACACAGTCCAGCCCCTCAATGTGATGTGCTTNAACTGGACACAGGATTTGAGGTGTGGCCTCACCAGTGCTGAGTACAGGGGGACAATCCCTGCCCTGGCCCTGCTGGCCACACTATTGCTGATCCAAGCCAGGATGCCATTGGCCTTCTTGGCCACCTGGGCACACACTGGCTCGTGTCCAGCTGCTGTCACCAGCACCCCCAGGTCCTTTTCCACTGGGCAGCTTTCCAGCCACTCTGCCCCAGCGTGTGGAGCTGCCTGAGGTTGTTGTGGCCAAAGTGCAGGACCCAGCACTGGGCCTTGTTGAACGTCACACCACTGGCCTTGACCCATTGATCCAGCCTGTCCAGATCCCTCTGCAGAGCCTTCCTGGCCTCCCGCAGATCAACACTCCCACCCTAGTTAGTGTCATCCATGAATTTACTGAGGGTGCACTTGATCCCCTCATTCATAATCATCAACAAAGATATTGAATAGGATGGTCCCAATTCTGAGTTCTGGGGAACATTACTGGTGCCCAGCCACCAGGTGGATGTAACTCCATTCACCACAACTCTCTGGGCATGGCCATCCAGGAAGTTTTTAACTCAGCAAAGAGTGCACCTGTCAGCTTCTGCAGGAGAATGCTGTGGGAGACAGTATCAAAGGCTTTGCTCAAGTCCAAGTAGGTTACATCCACAGCCTTTCCCTCATCCACCAGGCAGGTCACCTGCTCATAAAAGGAGGTCAGGGTGGTCAGTCAAACCCATGCCAGCTGTCTTTCCAAACCCACGGTGGCTGAGCCTAATCCTCTGGTTGTCCTGCAAGTGCTGCATAATGGCACTCAAGATGATCTGTTCCATGACTTTCCCCAGCACCAACATCAGGCTGACAGGCCTGTAGTTCCCCAGATCCTCATTCCAGCCCTTCTTGTGGATGGGCGAACCTCCAGTCATCTCAGACTTCCCCCATAAGACAGCACTAAAGATAAATAAAGGTTATTGATGATAAATTATAACACTAAAGAAAGCATATTTTTTTCTTTATTTGCTGCCTTGGTAGCCAATCTAAATTTCATTCAATCCTAATAGGCTGAAAGTTGATAAAAAAGGATGAACAGTCATAGGTTACATTTTTTATTCCGAAGTTATTTACCTGTGTATTAATTTCAAATCTTTGCCAGTTTAAAGACAGATGTTCTTGAACACAGGTTTTTCACTTCTGTTTTCCTTACAGTAAATCTAAAAGGCACATGCAGTAGTTGTTTATGCAATCAGGCAAGCTAAAATTGAATACCATGTTTATCTTTATTTGGTTTGTCATCACAAATGCAGATAGAATGCAATGGAAAGGAAAGCCAGGTTATGTAACTGAGCAGTAAATGTTTCTAAAATAATTTTCAGTGTGAATGGCAGCAGGCTGCATACTGTTGATACATAATTTATGCTGTATAGCGTGCAATGTGATAAGTTGTTATAAAATCCTACTCTTCCGATTATCATCACAAATGTGTCTTAGTATTTCTAGGCCTAACTTTATCCTCACCCAGGACCCTGCACCCCTTTAATGTATTTTGATTTGCTTCTGTACAATCCAAACTCTTTGAAACAGTTTCAGACAAAATACCTCTTTTTTTGTCTGCTCCAGTCTCAGTTTTATAAACCCTTTAGAGTCCATTCAGATTATAGCTACACTTTTCTGTTTGATATAGCTGTGCTTCCAGTCATACTGCCTAGGAACATATATATTTTATAGCTGCTTTTTGCCAGTAGTCTGTTTCTACCTATTGCTAACATTACCAGGAGGGTTCAGATACTGGAATTCTCACTACATTTCCAAAAATTTATGGTTCCAAAGCAAACCTAACTCAACAGACCATCACTTTTTGGCTATTCTTTCCCTATACACATAGAGGACCTAACACAAAAGACACATCCACCCCCTTGACTTGTTACACAACATTAAATCCTGGATATTCAAAACAATAAATTATATTTTAGAAAGGTTCATATTTTTGTTCCCCCATAACTCCTTCTCCCCATATTCCATCTGAGACAAGCAGGAACTGGCACGTGAAGGCATAGTGCATGTCTCTAATGTACAGAAAATACCTTTAAAACAACTGTGAGTCCTACTTCTAAAATATTTGGTTCTGCATGCTCACAGAGGTTGCAAATACCATGAAGCATATGACACTGTCCACAGAACACATTTGATGTGTTGCATCAGCATTGAAGAAATATTATTAGAGATGATCAACTATTATTTGTATTGAATAAACATAAAGCTATTTGTGTCCATGAAAGATGTTCTTTAATTTTCATTGTCATCCTTTAAAGGACATCTGAAAGTAGCATGGGAAGTGATTATATACACATAGAACACTTTATGACAATTTCTATTCACAGGAGAAAAAGCTGGCATACTTTACAGGCAATACATGGATTTTTGAAGGTTCAGCATTAAAGAAAAGCAACGGCTGGCAAGTTAATACCCTGGCACCCAAAAATGCTCCTTACAGACCTACTGTAGCATGAATAAGCAAATTTGCCAATTCTCCGAGAGCTGGGATGAACAACAGAGTGCTAGAAACATTTGCATTCTAAATTAAGGTCTGTGATTAGGTAAGCACAAATGTAGGCACAAAGCATGGTATGGTTTGAATTCAGTAAAAATAGCAAATATGGCACATATCGTTATCTTCCTGCATCTGCCAGCAAACAATTCTGCTGGGCTTCCCCAAAAAATAGATTCACTGATTGTGACAGAGAGCAAAGGGGTTGGCAATGAGCACAGAGCAAAAACAGGTAACTAGCTTTTAAAGAAGATAAGTAAAAACGGGCCGGTTTGTTTCAAATCCCTCTCAGCAGACTTCAGGGTTCAAGTTTGACAAATGCTCAGTCAGAAGATGAACCCTGGGGCTTAAGGAATGCTTAAAATAATATCTCTATGTTACTAAAGACAGAGGTAAACCACGTTCTTAGAAGACAATGGAAGCGGTTTCCCTGTCAGGTGCGGGCACACCTGCAGTGTCCTTTCCAGCACACTCTGCGAAAAAAAACCGCCAAAAAGGGACATGAAACACATCCGAGATCTCCTGTTACTTTTTTGCGGGATGTGGTTTGAAGCTGGCGCTCAATGGACTTTGCAGAGACCGAAATGGTCTTACGGCAGGGTGGTATCAAATGTAATTAAAAACATAAACAGAGGCGCTGGCAGGAGCGCGCGCCCGCTAATTGTCCCTTGGGCTGCCGCTGCCCGGCGCCGCGGGCTCCCGGCC
>WBMZ01001350.1:0-86626 GCA_013400975.1 Atrichornis clamosus
GGTCTAGCAAAACCACGACAAGACACATTTGTAAAGAAGAAAAAAAATTTATTCCAGTCCACGCTAACAGCACTGAAGAAGAAATCAATTATGAAGATGAAGAATATGTACCTTTAGTAGCTGCTATTTCTGGACAGAATGCCAGACCTGAAACCCAGTGGGCAGAACACCTAAGTTGTTATTTTTTTCCCATTAGAACAAGGAGATAAAAGAATTTTGTTAAAACATTTCTGTTAACGAAACTGCTGTTTTATCAGTGTAATCATTCTCTTAGTGAATGGAATATTCTGGAGCTTCCCAGAAGTTTAATATTTTAAGAGAAGTTGTGACTGTATCTAATATTTTTTGTCACACGGATCGACTTGTTTCTTCATTTACACCAGTGAAAAGTCAGAATATGTGTGTAGACTTCAGTGAAAGCTCTTCTGTGTCCTACATCCTGAAAGTGAAGTGGGCCTCCAGTTCTAGAGTCAGCCCTTCAGGAAACCTAGACGCCACTACACTTTAACTGTCTAATCTAACTGAGCTGTGGTCATAGTCAAGCATTTAATAGCATTTCACACTTTTTCTGTCATCTGGATTACATAACAATGTGCTGATTTTATAAACAGCAACTACTCATTCTTGTGGTCGAGTTTTACTGGATACACAAGAAAAACAGCTAACTAAATAAAGCTGGAGACAGGAAAATTGAATGCAGAGGAAGGGCAGGCATTCCTAGGCACATGCAAAATGAAACAGTGCCAGGATTTGCAGACTGCAGTGCCACCATGCAAGGCCCCCGCATACACTTCAAGCCAAGAGATCATAAGAACTCACTTTTTTGTGGTTGTTGAAAGTGCTTTTGCTTGGCACTTGCTCTTAAAAACCCTGCAAATGCCACTTATATTATTAAGTGCATTGGGGGAAGGGAATTATTCAACTGCAGGAGGTTAGCGATGCCAAAAAGTGTTAAAAATCAAAAGAATCCACATGTATAAACACAAATGTTTAGAGAGCAGTAAAACTAGTGAGGCAGACCCTCAAGCAGTGTAAATCCAATGGCTCTGCTGGCTTCAGCAAAGCTCCATCAGCCTGGGCTAATTTGGGCTGTGCTCTGGTAAATACCTCCAGACCAGACACCTGTATCTGTGCTTGACTCCAGCTCTGCTGAAACAACTTTCTCTAAGTTGTTGTCTAAAGCGTGGGACGACTTACACTGTGTGATTATTACTGCTACTGCAGCAGCATGGATGCTCAGGGAGACCTTTCCTGCAATGCTGCATATTATACCAAAAAACTTCTATTCCTATACCATTGTACTATCTGTTGGATATAGGCCAGCTGAAAAGATGCTCAAGAACATTTATAAACTCATCTCCTACTAAGAGGTTCTTCGAGAGCCACTTGAACATAAATATTCTGGGCTGAAAACCTTTGTAGCCTATACTTCAGAAATTTTTCACCCAAGTGGGCTAATCCTCTCAGCCTGGAAAAATTCAGCAAGGCAAGTTCAGGACAACCTTCAGGATTAATACAGACTGTGGAAGGAAGAGGTTCAGAGCAGCCCTACCAAGAAGGGCATAGCAATGCATGGAGCAGCCAGTTCCTCATTTGTTGCCATGTAAACTGGCACTGGTATGTCAAGCACCACAACAGGGAAATCAAGAGGTCTCCAGACCCTTGAAGTAAGAAAGAAAAAGTGACACTGTGGGATTCCCCTAAGAATGCTTAGCATTTAGATATTCACAGCTGAGAAAATAATCCTGGATACCTTTTTAGTCAGTAAAGAGCCTGCCACTGAAATGTATGAAGTTATTTCAGTTAAATAGGTACTGTGAGATCAAATGAATGCCAATCAGTCTCCACTAGCTGATACTGATTACACCTTAATGAGCTTTAACAGGAGTCAAACAGGTAGCTCAGATGCAAAGACCCATGCTCTAAACACCTAAAGTAAGCTGTATTTACTAAATATATATTAATATACTATAGGAAACATTAAATACATATATCTTAGAGGGAAAAAGCCTTTTTTGCTATAGTCTCAGAGTTCAGGAAAATGTGGGATTGAGGAGAAGATTCTGTACTGTACTGGTGCAGTTATAAGTAGTGTATGAGTGATTTTGCCTCTACCTTTGGATCCATTTCTCATTATTCCACTTCCATACCAGGATGCAGCCTGAGGAATAAACCACTTTAACTTAAACCCTTTTTTCATGCACTGCAGTGTTTGGTTCTGATTCACACTGTAAAACTTAAAGTCATCAATTTAGTTGGAAGTGTCAATGAAAGTTATCTTAACTAGTTTTGCTGTTTGTTTCTTTTCATTTTTCTTTCCCAGAAGCGCAGTGGTTCTCCAAAGATGGTGTCTCACTACAGGTTTAAGAATGGGGGTTCAGAGCTCACTCTGCACTGAGCAGCTTAGAACTGGACCCTGTCCTTACATGTGGCAAAGACATCACACCAGTCAGGTCACTCCTTTGTGGGCCAGTGACTTATAAAGGACAGTAGCCCAGTGACACAGGAAGTCAGGCATAGATCTTTGCCACTTATTGGATGTTGTTTCTCTGTAAAGTTGGATTTAAGTTGTTGTATCCAGACCAAACTTCTTAAACTTGATACAGAGCTCACATTTGAGGCTTTTCCTCTGCTTTTTTCGTTTATGACACATCACCAGACAGCACAGAAATGTTAAGTAATGTCAGGAAAGCTGGTTGGAAATGTGCTGCTAGGAGAACTTCCAACAGAGTAGGGGCAAATTTTTAGCAAAATTTCTTTTTCTTTTTATCCTTTTAACAATACATAGCCCAATTTATGGAAAATACTCAAGTCTATGATAAATATACACAAGAGTCTTCCACTTGTTGTCAATAGATTTCTCTTTGTTCCAGTTGTCTGCAGCTTCTTATCTTTAACACCCAACATATTTTGTTGCTAGAATTTTTGGGTATGAGAGACCCACCTTGTTACAGCAATTTAGAAACACCTGTCATAATATATTTTCGTATAGCAGTTACAGTGGAACTAATCTCCACATAATCTTCCTAATATGAGATACTGTGGGCTTACTCTACAGATAGGGGGTTTGCATTTCATGTCTCACTACATTTAGAACTTAATTTTACTTCTGATACTTCCATTGTATGTCTAAATGTGTCTTTTCTTGGTGTGCTTAGTTTTCATCAATTTTAGGGAAGAAAAATAAACACTACACTTTCTTTTTTTTTTTTTCCCCTTTAAATAATAATAATTCCCACCAAATGATTACCTCTGGTCTTCCTTTGGCCTGGTTGAGCAGCAGCCTTTGTAAGCAGCATGGTGCTACTCACTTGTTCCCCATGGTGAGATGATTAGCTGTATGTTCACATTTACACTGTCTTGAGGATGAAGAAAAACACTTGAACACATGCTTGATTTTAAGCATGTGTCCATATCCCGTTGTTAACCAGACACTTTCAGTGCTACATACAAGCAAGTAAACAAAAGGATCACAAACTTCAATTTAGAAAACTATTTCCAATATGTCATTTTTTCCCCATCCTATTAATGTACCATTATCACATCAGTAATTGGACTTGTTTGTTCAAAATCCTTTTGCCTTCCTTCCTGACTGCAAGTCATCAGCCATTTGAACTCTCATAGAAGCCATTTTATTTTATCTCATCTTTGTTTCTTGCTCATGATGTTTTATGGGTTTTAACCTCTATATTAATATCTTTTAAAATATTTAAACAGTTTATTATCCACGCTTTTTATTTAATTATAAGTCAAGAATGCTTTCTATCTGTACATGCTCTGTATACAGAGAGCTAGCTGGTTTAGAGGAATGTCATATTTTGGAGGGTATAAATACATTAAATCAAATACATTAAATCTTTTGTTTAAAGAGTAATAAGGTGGTATGATCACGTAATCATCAGTTAGGAAATGCCATCATTAAGGATGAATATACAATTTCAGTTATACCTTGTGTGCACATTTTATCAAATATCCTTTAATTACAGAATGACAGACTTTTTTTCATGTTCCCTCTTTACTGTGCAAAAGCAATTATACTCATTGAATCTACATCTTGCATTTTCACCCTCCAACCTCACTAATAAGTGTCTGCTTTCATGCCTGTTTAGCATACCGTCTACCAACACTGCTACAAATATACCTGCTCTAGCTTTTATCTGGTTTACTCACAGACATTGGAGCACTATTACTTTTGTGATGCCTTTCAGACGGAGTATCCTAAGCTGTGGATTGAGATTCTTCGAACACCTAGACTAAATACCAAATGAAACAAAATTTGCTTCACAAAGAAGCTGTTTGGAAAAGAAGCTGCTATTCTCCTACAGGTAGGAAAAAGTAGCAATAGTTGTCATGCTTTATCAGCCTCCTGGTGGCCAGATAATTTTTAATGCACCACCTCTCCCAGTCTCTGAAAACGGTTTCTATTTCAAATCACTTCCAGGAGTATTTCTTTCATTCAAACTGCACACCTGTGGTGCAGACGTGCAGCTTGTCCATGCTCCCACTCCAAAGTGAGATGACACAGCAGAGAGCATCACCTTTCTTCACCTTCTTCCTCTTCAGCTTCTCACCTGGTTTCCATAAGAGGAAAGATCAAGTTGTAGGCCAGAAGACAGCTGTGAGGTGCTCCGAGCAGACTCCTCACCTGAACTATAAAGTAAAGGAGTCTAAACCAAAACATTGGGCTTTGCATGGTTTCAGCCTTCTTTCCTGTCAGTCTTACTCTTACATAACAATCTCTTAATGAGCCCTATTCACCCTTTGCATAAATTTCAAGACTAGTTAGCTCATTTGCCCCTATGTAAGAAATGTAGGGAGAAATAGCCAAAGTACTGGAAAAGAAACCAACAAAATTAATTAGTCAGCCAAGTTCAGTCACTGCCTGTGTTGTTTTGGTACATCTAGACACGTTTATTGTACCTGTATGTTGCTATCTTTTCCCTGTTAGGTCTGGCTTTCATCCCATCTGAAGATGAAGGAAGATACTCTCCTGTCACCACACCAGAATTTGGGTATCAGGCCAGAGTAGGGAAGATCACAGCTCGTACCGACAGAGCCTGGATCAGAAGTCGTGGGGAGAGGTACATTCAACTCATGCTGCATCAGCTTAGCACGAGCTGCATGAGGAGAGAGGCTTTGGAAGGTCATGTCCCCAAAATAAAATTGTTAACAGAGCAATGGTTAACTAAGATTTTTCATTTATTTATAGTGTAACTACTTATGCTGGGGTTTCCAACATGACAGCAGCTCTGCAGGAAGGGAATACTTGCTGACAGCATTGCTTGAAACCTACTGATTCCCTGGAAGGGCAACTCAGAGCCATGAATGTCCTTTCAAAAAATCACCACAAAAAAGACCCTGGCTTCTGCAAATGTATAAGTAGCCATTATTGAACTCATTTTATAGAAGCTGTAATGCTTTAAGCTTTTATTTCAACTGAATATTATAGCCTTTGCAACATTTTGGACCACTTCTCTAAAAGAACTACCACTTATCACGCTTCTCAATTTCAGATATAGAAAATAATGAGATTCAGAGCTGGAAGTAGCCCATTTTTTTAATGTAACACTCACCAAGCACTATATATGAGCTAAATTCAACATTTTTGAATGTTGACCAAGAGCAGATAGTACAGATAGGGTTTATACTCTTCATGCTGTGTTCCCCTTAGTGTCAGGTCCTGAGCACACCTCTTTATAGCTAGTCACTCCTTTCCCTGGAGATTTGCATTTAAACTGAGGCTTTGCCACTGGCCCTCACCTGTGCTACACTGCAGGGGTATCACAGCTGTGTCTCTGCCTGGCCTTGCACCCTCTCTCTTCAGCTTTCTTCACAATGGCTCTTAACCACAAAGGTAGATACAGGCAGATGAGCTCCTTAACTCTGGAAAGTGTTAACTCAGTGTCTTGAGACTTAGCACATGCATTCATTCTGGTAAATGAAGTAAACAGAGTTTTTCACTACTACCTTTAGAATTAATATTTTCTCAAGATCCATTTGTACAGTCTACTCTTTTTATACCGTGACCTTTCTAGTTCATTTCTATGCACATGGAAGTCTTCTTTCCTTCAAGTCTCTTGCTCATTAATTTATTGCTAAATGAACATTCAGAGATTTCCATTGGTCTTCCAGGACTTCATGGCTGTTTATACCCAGTATTTTTTCCTTCCTTCTTGTTAACTTCTTTGCCTGCACAACTAGACAGATTTCTGCTCTCAGCAGTAACCAAAACTACTAAATTAGAAGGACAGCAATGTTTTGAAGTTTTCCACAGTTTGGTTTTGTTTCTCTATAGCATATATAAAGAGAGCTATTTACTATGACTGTGAAGCTCAATCCATTGGTGATTTAGAGCTATAACAATATTGATGCAGATGAGCCTCTGTGGAGATATTTAATGATATTATGTAAATGTAATCAATGGGCTCGATAAAGCATAACAATAACAAAATACTGTTCACAGTATATATAAATAAATTCACATGGACACATCTATGTGCTTCCTACATAATTACTGTAACAAAGCCTATTTATACTACTGATCTTCCAGCTCTCTATATGCCATTTCAATAGTGTCTGTTTATACAGCCTTATGGAGTCCACAACATTTAACTAACAGATTAGGATCTTGACTTAGGCCAGAAGATCATGAATCTTCTGAGAGGAAAGAAGGAAAAAAGGCTGAAATTAGAGCAACTCAAAATTGTCAAATGTTGCTGCTCAAAACTTTCAAGTGTTTCTTTTTTAAAAAGATAAATATTTCAGCAATATTTTGTGACACTCGGTCTACAGTTTGACTTTAGTAGAAAAATGTGAGTTTATAGTCTTCAAAAAAAAAAAAGAGAAAAAAGAACAAAATCTTATTGGAGTTTTTATTGCCAGATTATGGCATTAAATCTCTAATCTAAAATTTCTACAATTATGGGTTGGAGCTGGATTATCAAGTAGTACAATACCTATGTACATCAAGGAAAAAAAGAAAAAGAATGGAGGGTGTCGAGGTGGGGGCAAGGTTGTCAGGAGCCGCGACCTTCTGAAAGCGTCCCCGGCTGAGTCGGGATGGCTCCAGAGGCCACTTCCCCGAGGCACACGCTTGCACACACGCTGGCAGGATTTTCTTGGGGCACGTCGGTGGTAAAGGAATCAGGGAGAGCTCTTCTCGTGGGTTCCGCAGGGAGGGCTTTATTGCCGGCAGCCAAGCGAAGGGTCCAGAAAAAAAGACGGGGAGAGCACGCAGGGCCTAAGGTGAAATACGGGGGTGGAGAGAGCATCAGGGGCAATGGGGTGAGGGCGCAGGGGCAGTACAGAGGTGATGTGAGGGCCAGGGGATCAGTGAAGGAACCCCAAGGGAGGTACTACAAGGTAAGGGCCAATGGAGGGACTGGGAGAGGAGAAGGTTCTGGCAAGGAACACATATAAGGGAGAAAAGGGGCGGGGAGGCCAGCGGGCCAGTAAAAGAACTGAACTGGGGTACATAATCTGCATAATCAGGCAAAGGATCCTGTGAGAGGCACTTTTCCTCACCCTAACCGCGGAGACGAGCTAGGAGGCTTCCCTCCAAGGGGCAAGGGTGGTAGAAGCAATTGGCCTTGCAGGCTCCACAGGAGGGAGCTGTGATAGGCTGGGGCTTGTCCAACTTCAAGATAACTGGATTTGCCCAGACTTTTGAGGGAGTATATAGGTGTTAAACTGTTCACACGTGAATCCTGATCTCACAGTATTGACCAGATCTCTCAACAGGACCACAGGGAAAGCTCTGGTCCTTCATGTTCCTGCATGAACTGCGTAGACCTCAATGTCATGTAATGTATCATTTTATGTTACTGCTTGGATTTGTGTTGGAGGTGATTAATAAGTTGGGGCTCAATGTGATCATAGCTACACAGTTATACAATGTGTACTATGTTCTGGAAATACATGGCATTTCTCAAACAATATAATACGATATGATTACAGTCTCGAAGGTCATAAAAGGATGACAACCACGTAATACCACTCCTGGGACAGGCATGGAAGAAAGCTAGTCCAGTGGTTAAGACAGAAACATGAGAGCAATGCTGGCTAGAAAAGAAAAAGTGTGTTTGGAAAACTGCTGCTATTTTAACATTTGCTTCCATACTGCTTCAGTATATTCTCTTCATAACATACTGTAGGAAAAAACAAGATCACTCCATCATTAAATAAGTTAAATTATGATGTGTATCAGGACACCCCTTCTGATGAAAAAAATCATGGGGGTTTCCCTGTGAATAACTGAACACACAGGGTCTCGCAGTGCAGGTGATAAATGGGGTTGTGCAGTCTATCTCACTGTAACCTAATTCAAATTTATTATTCAAAATGGAACAGTCCTAAAAGAGAAGGTGATGCCCTGCCACCTGCTAGCATGCTCAAATGGAAAGTGGGAACTCAAAGTTCATTTTCTGTTCTGAAAAGGCCATAAAGAAACTGCATCTTGGCACAATTTTTACTATAACAATTTGGCATGTGTCCAGGTCTTTTGTCTTTGGGTTAGCTGAGTTCAAATAGAGTCTCATCTTTTTTTTTTTTTCTGTAGGCATTTTTATATAGATGGTGGAAAGAGATAGTAGTTGACAACTTGGATTAAGATTTAGCTGGGCTGAGTAGTACTCTGGAGATAATTATCTCTTTCTGATAGCTATTTAGTGAAGCAGTGTTGACTACACTCATAACGTAGTTGTCTCATTTAGGTATTTAATGTTCTCATTTATGGGTTTCATCTCTCCTTCTAAAATGTGTTCTTCTTCCCCTCCCTGACATGGACGCTATAAGCAGTCAATGTAAAAATGATCAAAGACCAGAAGATAGATGCAGTTGGTTCTGTACTGGCATGAGAGCAGAGAAGCAAAGTATCTTTTAGTGTGGGGAACACAGACAAAATTAACACTGGCAATTATCTTTACACATGACGTGGGGAAAAAAATGGAAAATGAAAGAGAAGTTTTGAGCCACAAAATTCACAGATTTCTAACAAAACAGAAGAGAATGCACTGAAAAGGAGAAAAGTTGAACTGAAAGGAGAAAATTAGATGACAAATGAACATGGGAGAGTACACCTTGACTGATAAAAGTCAAGAATAAAACTTTGTTACTGCGTTTCAGTATCACTTGACTTCAAGTGCCACTAGGAATGTAAACAAAGGGAAGTGTTAAATTTCCATCCCTTTCTTCCAAACTCTTCAAAAAGTCTTTGCGTCAAATTTCAGGCAAAGAACTGGAGGGACTTTTTTTCTTTACTCAAGTGAGTTCTTTGTTTATTGCACAAGTTTAAACTCATGAAGGTGGTTATGTTATTCATTAATACATTCCTTCTCTTTTCTTTCTGAGTTTAATTATCGTCTGATCAGAATCTTGGAACTTGACATAAATCTCAGGATAGAAATTGCTTGAGAAGTTGAATCCAGTGATTATTCTTCCTTAAAAATTAAAAGAAAAAAGAGAGAGAAAGAAGAGGGAGAGAGAAAAGAAAGCCATAGAAGTCTTTGAAACAGCTGGGGTCAAAGGAACTGTGCTTTCTTCTAATTGCCCCAATAAATTTTAAAGATGTTATTACTCTGTAGTGATTAAGAAATGGTAAAAAGAGAGGCAATGCTATAACATCAAGGCCATTAAGCTTAATAGTCCTTAACTGATTGTCACCCCGCCCCAACAAAAATAGACATGCTGTTCTTCGCTCTCCTGTCCCTCCTCCATTACCCTTCCCCCCTCACTCAAAGGCTTCTAAAATCACCTCCAGCCAAACCAAGGGGAATTTATACTTCCTGCAATAAAATCCAAAGAACAGAACAGCTGGCAGCTGAACTTAAGATTGCTAAAACAAACATTGTGACATTGATGTGGGGAGGGATTTGGTTATTATTACAACACGGCGTGGCTGGTTCTGCAGGGAAAAGATGCAAGCAAAGCCTTTTTTTCAGCATGCAAATAAAAGGCTTTTTAAAAACCCTGTAAAACAACAAAAGCAGCACTATTTGCTCTAAAAATACCTAGAGGGGGAAAAGAAAAAAAGCATTGGACAAAATTCGCAATGTTGGCTGCCTAGAATTTAGATTTGAATGACTGAAATTACATGAATAATGCTCCACAGAGATGCTGTTGTAAATAGGCCAGGCAGTATCATTATTAATTCATCTACTCTGACAAGTAGAAAATATGCAAATGAATACACTATATCATAACAATCCTATATATATCATGCTCAACTTCTCTGGTGTGTTGAGTCCTGTTTCCTGTGATAACTGTGCAACCTTTCAGAAACTACCCAACTTTAACTTGACGGCTTCATCAGACAGCCCATGACTATAAAATCTAGGTGAGTAATAATAAGTAACTAAAGGTTGGATTGCTGACAATGAGTGGTAGACTTATAACAATGGCAAGTAGATTGATACTCCATTGCTACATACTTTTTTTCTTATTATTTCACAGAAGAATATCTTACATTGTAGATTCCAGTGTGAGTATCCCTATTTGCGTAAGATTCAGGGGCAACCCCTACGCTTGTTTAACCATCCTCTAAAATTTGGAATTCCCAATACAGAGAGTTAAGATAGATAAATTCCTTACTGCCACCTTTCCCCACTGAGGTTAGGCATCTAAATTAGTGGTCCTTAAATTAGATAGATTATTAGATAACTACAGTCACACTTTCCAAACAACCTGCACTGAGAGCACTGATTGACGGCTCTTGACTTTTTCCCAAATCTGATACCTTTCATTGATTCCTTCAAAATCCAGTGATGTTTTTGTCTTCAGGATCCCATTATAATGAGAAGTGCAGCCTTAAACACTGTGAGGGTTAAATAAATAATCGAAATTCTTGTAGTTTGCGCTTGCTATTTTTTAATCCCGTGTGAAAAGAGACATTATCTGGCATAATTTGCACAGAGATGAAGTTATTTTTCTGGATGAAATTAAAAGCTTGAGGTGATATTGCAAGATTGCACATGCTGAAAAATGTTACAGTAATGACACAGAAAATTACCACTCATCCAAAAAGGTATGGGGAAAAAAAGAGAGTGTTTCCTTGTTCCATGCTTGAGAAATGGGTTCAGGTTTGAGTCAATCAAAGATTTAATCAAAAGTGTCAACATCTCTATTGAAGAGAATTAAAAAGAATATGAATTAGAGGTTTCCATTGTTCAAAATACATTAAATAAAAATAAATAAAGTAATAATAAAAAAGTTCATATACATTTTTTTCTAAGGTGGATCTGTTTGTTCACACCTGTCCTCAAGCTAAGCAACTCTGGCTTCAGGGGAAAGCAAACATTCAGCTTCAGATTCTAGCTATGACATTCTGCTTGTTTGTCACCTTCAACTAGCAATAGTGCTACGAGGCCATTGCACCTCTCAGAGGCCTCTTCCCTGTAGATGTAGCTGAGGGCAGAGAGAAACTAATGTCTCAATTACACAAGGAAGGGGTGGTGGAACGTAGACCAGTACCCTAGGGAAAAAATAACATGTCTCCTTCCTAGTTGGGTGGTGGATCAGCAGTCCCCACAACTCCAGATGCTGCTTCTGAAACCAGATGGTTCCTTGGTGGTTTTTACCTTTTCCGAACAGGTGTGAAAAATCTGTTTGATGATAAATTGCTCTGGGTTTCATGGTTGAGTTTTCAGTTAAAGAAGAGAAACCCACTGGTGCTTTGTCATGTGAGAAGTTTAGTCAGGGACATTGACATAACCCAGCTATTAACCATATTATCTTTCAGGTTCATTGTTTAAAATAGCTTTCTAAGTTTCAAAACAAATATGTAGGGCTAAAGCAAGGCCCTAAAAAGAACAATTATTGATTATATTTTAATTTCTATGTAGCTGAATACAATAGAGTCTTGGAAGTGTCCACCTTGAGAATGAGAGTTCCCATCACAGACTCTTCCGCTTGTGTCTTTGAATCTGGAGTCTCTTTTCCAGTCTAGCCTAAGTGTGAGCCTTAAGTTTGGCATTATTTTCAAAGGAGCTAAATGTTTGTGGGAAGCAGACTTACAGGCTTGACTTGCTTTCTGAAGCAGAATACAGGAGACGAATCCTGAAATGTGTTGTTTTACAATTGTACAAGCTGGGCACTTTTTCTTCTAGGTCCAAAGTAATTCTGTGATGTACGTACACAAGAACAACTACACTATCTCATATCAAAGGTCAGTTTAACCTCATTGTAGATCCCCATGGAAGAGCTAGGGAAAGCATTCAGGGATACTTTCCCAGATTAGCATCCCAGCTGCCAATAATTTGTAATTTAGTGATGTTCTAAACCAGACTTGTAATTTTTGTACTTAATAGCCCTCAATGGATTTTTCCTTCATGAACTGATCCAATTCCTTCCTGAACCCAGATCCCCTACATCCTGTGGGGAGCAGTCTCTGGGCTTGCCTCCTAATACTTTCACACGATATCCCCTTGTTCTGCAAGAGGCAGTGAACACTCATTACTTTTTCACTTCCCCTGTATTGCTTATGATTTTCAGACTTCTATCATTACTGTCTTTCTCTGGGCTGAAGAGTCATAATCAGTTAGCATTTACGCAACAGGAGCTGTCCATACATTTTATCACCCATTCTCCAACCTGGTGCTCTGGTGTGGCTGACATTGTGATCTCACAGATTATGTTTAAACAGTATGGCCAGATGAACTCTGACAGAAAGAGTTTCAGCAGTCAAAATCTTCCTCCAGAATTCACTCCAGTTTTGATGGTATTATGAGAATTACAAAATTGATACTATTCTATATCAATTTCTCTCTACAGGTCTTCATGGTATGTCTTCTGCTGGGACAAGAAGCAGACATACACAGGTCTTCTTCCAAACTAATACTGGAAGAAGGGAGAGATGAGACCTTGCTACATACTGTGCATCAAAACAATCATAGAAATATTTACTTTTTTAAGAACCTGCCACTGAAATGGCACAAAGTCACCTACCGTGTCTGGTTCAATAACTTTCACTGCCTCAGTCTTTCATTCCATCTGTATTCATGTATTGTTTTTTACCTTATCCTTTGCTCACAAGCTGTTGGGGACATGTACAACTCTTAGCTGCAAGAAGCCAGTGTAAGCTCCAATGTAAACAAAAAAAAATAGTATTAACTGTTTAACCACTCAATTGTTTCTCTGTATTTAATGGAATTTCTGTAGTCCAGGAACTACAGCTGCTACTGAGAGCCTGACCATGCCCTTTCCCTTCCAGTGAGTCTAGTATTTCACACTATCACTTTCCCACATCCTGATTCAGTCCAGATAAATAATCTCTTGGTTATTTATAGTTTGGAAAATGATACCATAAAATCCCTTACGATTTTACCAAAATTATATTCCACAAAAATATTGTGAGTTCTGATCAATTCTATGTTTTATGGTTAATAACACCTAGTGTCTTTCCATTAGCAGATTGTGATCTTAAACTAACACAGCTTTAACTTACTGAATAGGAATAAATACCTAAGTCTTGAAGGCTGAAGTATTACGGAGGCACCATGCTGTGCATAGGTTAAACCATTTATAGGCTGATTTTGTGGTGGCAAAGAAGCAACATCAACTGGAGGTCATCACATCTCATTGCTGTCTCACATCAGACTGTGTGCAAAAACAATTCTGTCCCTGTGGATGTTGGTCAATAATTTTTTAATGAAGGCTTATATGAAGATATGTTTATAAGCTTTTACACTTATGTCACTATTAGTACTTTTGCCATCAGCATTTAGGGGAGATGGCTGGCTGTTAGGCAACTTTTAACTGTATTTTAAAGGGTGTCTTTTATAGTACTTTTTAACAGCCTGATTTTTCACTGGCTGCCATAAGGAATTTAATGATCTCCTATTCTCTTTTAGGATGTCTCAGGAGCATGGGCCAATTTTTTGCTGTTTTTATTTAAATAATCATGTGTGCCTAAGCATCCTGGACTTGGTCATAACTATTCTGTGGAAGGAAATAAACGGATGGTCCAGATCCCAAAAAGGTGGCAATATAAATTAGAAGGTTGAAGGCAGGTAGATGTAGGCAAGAAAACATATGAACTACACCAGAACTACAAATTTGCTTTTGTCAGTTAGGACTATATTAGGCAGAAATACTTTGAAGAAATCAGTATGTGCTTTGCTGGCATGAAGGTTTTTGAAGCTATATCGCTGGCTGTACTCGCCACCATTAAAACATCCACAGCTCTTTTTTGTCACCTAGTGCTGCCATGGAGTAGTTGGAGCATGAATTAACCCATGGAAAGAGTTTTAGAAATGGTCTGTGGCAGAACATAGCTGCATTGTTAAGGTGAATGTGAGGAACAGGGCTGAACTGGGTTATTTGCAAGGGAAACACTGAAGTTTCTTGAAGTGCCTAACAAAGGTCAAGAAAAAAACTGTGGAAATAACGAATTAAATATTTCAGCAGAGCTCCTTGTATTTAGTAAACTCTACTGAAATGTTTATCTAAAAATGTATTATTTTGCATTAAATTCAGAAACATTCAATTGTGTGTTCTGGTCCACATTTTTGCAAGTAAAAGACAACAAGAAGTGAGAAATTTCACTTAAACAGGAGGACCACTTTTTGAGAAATGATTAGCCACTAGACCTTCTTCGTAGTGTGCCAGGATTGTGTCTTACAGACACACCCTTCAGTAAATGAAGCTGCATCAGCCAGAAAACTCTTGGTAGCTTTCAGGAAAGGGTAAGAGGGTTAATTTTTCACTCTGGTTAATATATATTTGTGAGCAGGTATTCAGCCAGTTGTGTGTATTTTTTGACAGAAAGATACAGAAGGAACATATCTTCATCCTAAAACAGCTTTTAGACAGATACAAGGAACAACAGGAGGGAAAGAGCAATGACACGAAGGAAGAAAGGTCCTGCAGAGAGATCTTGACTAATTGGGAGGCTGGGCAATCACCATCCATATGAAGTTTATCAACAGCAAGTGCCTGTCTGGGTTCAAGAAGCATCTGAACAATGGTTTCGGGCACATTGTGTGATGTTGGGGTGTCCTGTGCAGGCCCAGGAGTTAGATTCGATGATTCTTGTGGGTCCCTTCCAACTCAGGCTATTCTGTGAACACTGGCTGGTAGAATTCTGAAGAGCCCTCCTCATGAAGACAGAAGTAAGGAATGCAGGAGCTCTTCTCCAGTTTTTTTGTTTGTAGAATTTCGGTTAGATTTTCTTACTACACCTCTCTAGTGGTTTTCTTACATTATGGTCCATCTGAACTTAGTCTACAAGTTTTGTAAGACAAGGGCAGTCTCCATTTAAATCCTACCCCTTCTGGGCTTGGACCACTGAACGTTATTTTTAAGAAAAGTGATAAATTTTAAAATGCAGATTTTTGAATAAACTTATTTGTAGTCATTTCATCTGGGCTATCTCTGCATAAATATTTTAGTAGGAAAGTCAATGTTTTATCCTTTAGAGTATCTTCCTTTTTCATACACAGGAGCTTGTTAAGGGAAGTTGTGTTCCCTCAGTGGAGGCCCACACCACCATTAATACAGCAGCCTTCGGGGAGCAACCAGAGACACCACACAGGTAGTCTTGTTAACAGCAGTAATGTCAAATGTGAAGCTAGACTTTTGTGGGCAGTCAAGTCACATGAATTTGTTTCTCTTCCACCCACTCCATTAAGGACCTCACAAGACAGTTAATTAGGGTCTTAGAGGATGGTTGATTGTGGTGAGAAAGGAAGGAAAACACCTTTGGGAACTGCAGTCCTCCTCAGCCTGGAATCATTGTACTAGCATCAAGCTAGGAATTCTTGTCTCTCTGTCTGTTTACATTGACATGGCTTTATTGTTCTTTACTTTTGAGGAGAAGACAACGGTTGCATTTTCTCTCCCCGAGCAATACAATTTTTTAATCAGTTTTAAACACTTATGGAAGGCAATTAACATTGATTTCAGCGAATTTGGGGCTGAGATCAACTGTCAGTCCATCCCAACAAGAGAACAAGGGGCACATGCTCTTTTTTTGCTCCTGTGCTGATCTTTTGATCTTATGTACATGCGGGCATTACAAAGTATGGCAGGAGGAGAGGCTGCCCTGAAGTTAAGAATGGTTTATTACCAGTTAAGTTTCATCCATTGTAGCCTTAGTATTAAAGCCCATCCTTTGTTTCCAGTATGATCCATGTGGCAGCAGTTGTTAAATTTTCATTGTGTTTAGGATGACCAATAATTTTACCTGGAACATCTGACTCTGCCAACCTTAGGACCCAAATCCTAGTTAAATGACTCTCTTTTGGAGGCCAAATTAGAGACCTGGTCCAGACCTAAATGCCAGGTTTATCTCATACTCAGGGTCCTTGTGCTCCCCCATGTCCACACAACAGCTGTGGTGCCTGGGCTCATGTGTCTACCAAGGGCTGGCATTGGAGTAGCTGCAATTATGTCAGCATATTCACTGTCAAGACAGATGTCCCTGTCTCCTCTGTGGGAAATTGGTCCACAGGCCAGAGCCAACCCCTGGGACTCCAGCTGACCTTCCAGATTGAAATCTTTCAAAAACCTCCAGTTAAATAAACAATTATTATATAATGAATTAAAAGACCAGTTACTTACTGGTTTTGACACAAATACCAGGAAAATGTGTGAGAACTTCTAATGAATGAGAAAATATAAAATAATCTCTTCTGATCAGAAAGCAAAAATGAAGCAGTGGGAAACTAACCTTTTTTATCTTAAAACGTCCAGTTTCTAACCTGCTGGGAAGAAGGAAATGTTATAAATTCTTCCCTGGTTAAAGTACCGCTGCACAAGGGGAAGATCCTGAACAAAGGGACATGGAGGGTCCTGCATTTGACATTTATGAGTGGGAGGCAACATTACCAGATGTTCATAAAAGTGCAGTTTCCAAACTGAGTTCCATGAAGCCAAATATCTCATTTCGTTTGGTTTTCTGTTTCCCCTATTGACTGAGCTATCCAAGCGGATAATCCCATACTGCAGGGGGCTGGGGTTCAGCAGCTAAGAAGGCTTTTCTGTCTCTGACTGCAGTTAATCCTCAAGCTTTTATGTGACAAAGTACAGGAGACTGCAAGCTGTGGATGGCTGTATCTTCACACATAACCTATGAACAATCCCATGTCAGCCCAATCTAGGGTATGGTCAGACCTCACTTGGAGAGAATCAGCTTAGGTACCAGATCGGGTCAGTACAATATGTTTCCTGTCTATTATCTGGAATGAGGCATTTGGAGGGATTGGACTTCACCCACACTACTGTCCCCGGTGTCTGTAACTGCATATTCTCCTGGTCTGTGCAGCAGCACAGACACCAGTACTCCTCAGACTTCATGTGAGGAGCAAAGACACTTTCAATTTCTGGATCTTGCTCCAGAGACCTGGCTCCTAACTGTCAAACATTATAGCACATTACTTCTAGATTCCTAAACTTCAAATCTGACCTTAAGCCACAAGAAGATCTAAACAGGCATCTTATTTAGTAGCAAGACAGATGGCCTCAGTTTTTTCTCCCTGATATACATGGGACCTGTTAAAGGACTTGGTGTGGTTTTGTGTCACATCGAGGCAAGGAAACGATTTAGCAAATGCAACGCCAGGCCCTTAGAAGGTAGAGCAGCCACATTCACAGACCCTGCCATTTCCCCCTGGTGTTTTTTCTCCCTCACATGGAGGGATGATCCCATGGGATTCTTCTTACTGGGAGCTGAACAACACATACCTTGCTATCATTCCCCAGTCCTTTATTATAGCCTACAGCAATTAAGCATGTGTGCAAATACACATATACATATCTATGACACTGTGTGCTTGAAAGCATCTTCCTTTGTGTATTGCTAGTCCCTAAGTCACAGGATTTAAACTACCTCTTCTGCCTCTTTGAACAGACACTGTTCCTTGTCTTTTTTCCCAACAGCTGTGGGCCACATCCTGCCAGCTGTTTGGTAGATGTCTGGATCAGCTGTTAGGGCTGGATGTCGGCTGGGGCTGGAACAGGGCCTCTTGGCTCAGCTACAAATGTCCTCACACATCTTGGTTAGACCTACTCCTAAACAAGCCCTCCATTAGCTTGCAAGATTAAGGAATGAGTTTTGAAGTGAATTAATCATATCCATGGGAAAACAAGGAAAGGAAAAGAATCACTAAGATGATGGATTGCTCTGCAAGTGAGTTTGGGTTGTGTGTGCATGTGTCACCAGAGATGTATTTCTTACATCTGTGTAACAAATGTTATGTATATCAGGTAGGAACTCTAAGGGTTTGTCAAAGCCCAGCAAAATAAGCTTGGTGAAAATTTAGTACTGAATTTTCAAATCCAGTGAAATAGACTGGTAACAAAATATCCAACTGCTTTAAATCACGTTTATTACAGTCAGTCTTTGCAAACCAGGTTTGCAGGCTAGTCAGAGAACGACTGTGTGTGAATGGGGAAGAAAACCAACTGAGGCAGAAGATGAAAGGGAACCCTTCCAACTTTCACCTGCTGAAGAGCATAAAATCCAGGCCAGAATTATAATTAGTGGGAGCGCAGGTGAAGTAGGTCAGCTACAGGCTCCCCATGATTCTGTGGGACTCCACCACTGTAGAAGTCACCAGGTACTAAGAAACAGTGTGTCCTTGCACAGTTGGCCCAGAAAACAAGAATGGAGTGCAAGCCAGGATGGTGAAGGTTTTATGATGGCTGTTTAAACCCCACCATTCTTAATAACTTTGTTACTTTGCCAATACATCCACTTAATATTCTTATCCTAGAGCTTCAAACTGACCCCCAAGGCCTTCCCAGGTGCCTAAAGCATCAGCTCTCAACTCTCCAGCTGTCAAAACATGTAGCTTCACCTCTGACTGTTCCTTTGATGCAATTTAAAATTTATCAGTGCCAAAATCTGTGGCACATTGGAAAATGGCGATGTAAGGACTGCAAAACCTATGTTCAGTGCAATATGAACATCAGCAACTAAGGACTGACTTCCTCAAATTCAAATTACTCCTGTCTCTATGTCATCAGTTTATTTACAAATATTGGGAGGAGGAGGTGAAAGCAGTCCCTGACCCCCATCTAAGAGCTGGGAGTTGCTCTTCAGATTGCAGGCCGTCCCATATCCAGAGGAGAACATCTGGTCAGATGTGCCAGCACTCATTCATCCTTAATGTGTGGGTTTCTGGGGAGAGTGGGTTGGGGATTTCTCTTCAGTTTTCTTTTTCCTCTTTTTAAAAAGTATTTGAATTTACTGTACCTGTGCCAATATAATGCACTGCAGAGCAGAGCTGAGAGCAGCAGCGGAGCAGCCTCATTTGTGTGCACACGTGCATCTGAGAGTTGCTGCCTGCCGGAGTCCCGTGTGCTGGTGTTACCCACACCAATGGCATGGGTCAGTCAGCAGCATTCCAGCTTGTTCTCTTCCCTCTGCTTTCCCTGCACAATGCAGATGTGACATGAGGCCCCTTTATGCCGGGGGCAGCATTCTGCATGGACAAAGAAGGGTGGAGCATGTGTCTTCACCGCTGGACAGAGATGAGAGGGGTGGTTAGCAAAAGGCAAAAGAAGACAAAAAAACCCTCTGCCCTCTCAATTTCTGATTGTTTTGTTGTTTTTGTGGTGATGGTGGTTGCTGATGTCTGTCTGTCTTCAAGTTCTTCTAAGCAGGGCCTGTTTTACCCTCTGTGCTTGTGCAGTGCTTAAAACTGCAGCCTTGCTATGCAAGCACAACAGCAGTAACAACAGTGGGATTAAAAGCAAAGCTTTAATACGTTACACATCAAGCAAGCCTGTGTCCATGCAGAAATCACCAGTGAATGTGTGTGAAGAAAGTCATGTATGGACTTGGTAAGTTTTATCCAAGCAAGGGACCTATAGAGAACTTACTTGGTGAAAATCAGGATAGCAGCAAAGCCCACACATGTGGTCAGCAGTAAAACAAAGAGACTCTGGGAATTGAATAAAGCCCATTGTTTTCCTTCTACCAAATTTTTTTATTTGTTTGTTCCTAGTGGCCTCACACAAATGTGTGAGGCCCTTTGCAACCTCAGTCATGCCACAGACTAAGCAATTGGATAGAGATGAAGGCAAGGATGATGCCTCACAAGCAAGTTCAGTGGCAATTCTTCACTTCCCAGAAGGACAAGTTTTAAATCTGGAGGTTATATACCCATATGTGTGTGGGTGCACATATGAAAAAGAAATATTTCAGGTGTTTTCCTTTGTGCAACCATGAGCTCTACCCAAGTGTGTACTGGATCAGAGCCAGTCAAGTGAAAGAACATAATGAGGAAACTTACAGGGGATGATGCTTTTAATCCTGGCAAACTTTTCATTGTTCTGATTTTCTCAGCCCTGAACCCTCCCAGCTAGCTTTTATTCACTTACTGTCTGCTCACAAAAAGAGCTTTCTCCCAGTTCTTCAAAAGACCAACAGCTCTTCCCCCACCAGAGCCTAACTTTGATCTTGGGGCTCTGCAGGGCACTTCCCAGACAAAAGTGCATTCAGAGATATCTACACCTGTTCATGCCTTAAAATTTCACATCTGGTTATTTCATATTGCATCAGCTGTATTCCTCCATCTCTCACTGCCTCCTTCTTTCAGAGCTGGCACTCCCAACTCCTTGGAGTGCAGAGCACAGCTGAACAAGTGACATGGTGGCTTTCTGATTTTACTGCCCAGACACTGCTGCCATTTCTCCCCCTGTTTATTAGCTCTGCTGTTCTGCATTCTCAGAAGGGCTGGCTGCAGCATGCTCCCTCCCTTGCTCACCATGCATGTGCATATCATCTTTCGGGGGTTGAAACTGGGAGCTTAGATTGGTGCATGTCAGAAACAGACCTCCATCAGCTTCTCAGACTGGGACTAGTGTTCCCATTCTTATGGTTTTCAGAGATTTACCTTTGAGACTAGTCAACAATATTTCATTATCAGGTGTTTTTTGAATGTCTGCTGTTACCTTCAAAAACTGTGAAAAGAGGGATTTCTCTCTTTCTTTTTTTCTGTTTCCACACAGCCTACGCTCACATATTTTTTCATTTTATGTCCATTAGAGGCTGGCAGTGGCACACTTCTGGTAAGTGATAGTTTACATGACTTCCCATATAAATCAGTGGAGTTTAATAACTGCATAATTAATCTGTGTCATGTGTCTGAAGGCACATTCTTTTTGCCACCAATTGTTCTTCCTTGAATTGTCTTTTTCTAGTATTTCCCTTAGCAAAGCAGACATAGCCCAGCGAAATTTTCCAAATTAAAAGAAGCACAAAACCCAGAACGTTTCAAGAAATGACCCCATTTATAGGTCTTTGTTGCTTTGATGTTACTGTGGCTTCACATCCAAGCTTTTGCCCACCATCCTATCTGCACTCCTGCTGGCACGCTGACTTCTGTTTGGAAGATCAGTCCTGAAGTTGTTCCTTTGCCAGGTCTGAGACCATTTTCCACTATATTCTCCAAGATTTCAAGTGGTATAGTCATCTCAACAGCTGGTCCTCTGAATGCACTTTCATTTAGACGTGTTTTTCCAACTGTTTTGAAACAAAAAATGCCACCTTCTGCAGGAAGTCTTAGGACAGTTTTCTGCAGTGCTGCCCCACTGGCAAGTCATTTAAAAGCAAGTTAGGATTGGTTTGAGCAATGAAAGCACCCTTACTTCTCCCATTTTGTTTTCTGCCGTGGGAATGAGGTGTTGGGTTCATTTTTGTATTTTTGATGCCATTTGAAGGACGTTGGTGAGACTTATGTGCCACCACTTGTTGATGACCCACCAAGCAGGTAAAATGATCTAAATCACATTTCTATAAATTCTTCTTTTCAGATTATTTCTTCTTCTAGAAAGAGCTATTCTGGAAGAGTGCACAGAGTTACCTCTATCTAATTTTTTTTAGAGTACTTCCAAAAATTTGACATTTTAAAATTGCTGTTATCAAGAAGGGAGATAAAATTTCATAAAT
This sequence comes from Atrichornis clamosus, assembly GCA_013400975.1. NCBI lineage: Eukaryota > Metazoa > Chordata > Aves > Passeriformes > Menuridae > Atrichornis > Atrichornis clamosus. The sequence continues at coordinate 21,890 of WBMZ01001350.1, forward strand.
AAAATCTTTATGACTTGGATGTGTTAGGAAAAATAGTAACAGCAGGTCAGCAGTGTGATGACATTAAAAAAAAGAGAAATCTTTGCTAACTAACTCCAACAATTTTGGCCCTCCAAGAAAAACATCAGAATACAATGGAGTTGAAGGATTTTCACAGGTATTGACTCACAAAATGTGCACCTTGGACATTATAAAAATACACTTATTTGAGTCCCACACTTGAAGCATTTTGACAGAAAACCTGTGGAGCTGGGCTTATGCTCATTTCTTTTACCAAATCATGTCTTCAGCCTCTGTTTAGAGCACTTTTCTTTCCAGTAAAGCTAGGGACACTGTCTGGTCTCAACACAGAGGGAACCCAGTCCTGGCCACAGATGACAGAGCAAAAAGTAGCAGACTCCTCTTTACCTACCCTGACAGAAGTATTGGGTGGTGGGTTGCCACAGGTTTCTTGGGGTAGGTTGGCTGTATCACTGGGCTGTGCAGGAACTGGCAGAGCTCTCCCTGGGCAGTGCAGATGGGTGGTAGCAAGGAACTGGCAGGTCTGGAAGAGAAAGCCTGAGCTAGAATTTTTTATGCCTTTGCTAAAGGAGCTTAACTGCAAGAAGAGAGTGACAGTAAGCTGACACGGATGAGTGGCTTGTCCTCTGGAACAAGGTAGGGTTTGTTTTTTATCCTCTTTACAGATGTACACAAAGGACAAAGGTGCTGCGGATCAGCTGGCTGAGGGGCAGAATCACTTCCAGGAGACCCCATTGCGATAACAGAAGATATGTTCCAGTGATTGACCTACAAGAAGCTGCCTCCCTGGCTGCCACTAATCCTTTAGCAGTCAAGAAAATCTTCCTTGTTAATATTTACCTTAACTGAATCCTTATCAGTGTGAAAACAACTCCAGAGGCATCGGCCAGCATCGGCCAGTCTGCTGTTAAAGGTTGTATGTTGTACTGTGGCTGCAGATACAGACTACAAGTTTGTCAAAAATGCCAAACCACAGTAGATGGGGATCAAATAGCTCAGGACTTTTCTGGGTGCTCTACGATATGTAGCATGGAGAAAGCAGCCTGAAATGAGGGAAAGGCCTCAGCAGGAAAGAGATGCAGATTTGCCATTCCCTCCTCTATAAACTATTGTTTGACTCCAGGTATCTTTGATCTCACTGCAAGGGATAAGGGAGGGAAGCACTGGGAGGACTCCATTTTCCTCTTAATGCTGTCTCAGTTCTTTATCTGAGATGCAGCAAGTTTAATTCAAAGACAAATTTTGCAAAGTCCATGTGTGTTCCTAGCCCCAAAATCAAGGTATTCTCATATGATAATAAATTGCGAAGAACCATGGGAAAAGGGAGTGATGTTACACTGCTGTTAGCAAAGGTAGAACCTGATAGTCTCAATTTTAACAGCCTCATATTATAATTCCTCCCTAAAAGAGTTGTCTTTGGTGCACACAGAGGACAAACAGGTTTGCCTTTTTATCTAGTCAATTTGCCCTGATGTGATGGGAGTTACAGTGAAGTCAGTGTAATGCTCTGAAGAATAGTAATGAAGGTTTAGAAAAGTTCAGTAACACTAAGAAATGCAGTGCTGGGGCAGGGGAGGGTGATGGGGGTCATGAGAGTCATGAGACCGAAAAGCTACTCACTTAGTGGATGTAGGTAAAGCTGAACAGCAAAGTTCCTTTTTCTGTTCCTGTTTGTTCCTGTGTGAACCTTTAAACACAAGCCAAGATGACCAGATACTGAACCCATTAGCTGCACAAATCAGTTGCATTTGTCTATGAGAGTCTGTGTCCTCTCTTCACACACTTTTGCAGCTTTGGCAGAATTTAATGGGGCATTCCATGGCCTTGTTCACGTTCCAGGTCCACTATGCCAGGCATTCACTGTGAGCCAACTTCCAAATAGATGTGGAGGGTAGGATGGGACTGGAGGATGAAGATGGTGAAGGGTCTCAAAGGAAAGCCACATGAGGAGCAACTGAGGTCACTTGGTTGATTCAGCCTGAAGAAGAGGAGACTGAAGGGGAGACCTTTTAGTGGTCTTCAACAACAGGAAGCAGAGGGACAGGCACTGATCTCTTCTCTCCGGTGACCAGTGGTAGACTCAAAGGAATGGCCTGAAATTGTGTCAGGGGAGGTTTAGGCTGGATATTAGGAAAAGATTCTTCCCCCAGAGGGTGCTTGGGCCCTGGAAAAAGTTCCCCAGGGAAGTGGTCACTTTAGGCCCCAAGCCTGACAGAGTTCAAGAAGCATTTGGACAATGCTCTCAGGCACATGGTATGATTTTTATGGCGGTCCTGTGCAGGGCCAGGAGTTGGACTCAATGATCCTTGTGGGTCCTTTCCAACTATGATTCTATTCTATGATTCTACTTGAGGGTGATGGCTGCTGAGCAAGAGACACGTAACAGCATCTTCATATCTGGTACAAGACTCACAGTGCAAACCAGTGTTGTGGCCATCTGATCTTTCATTGCCAGTTCCCACATGAGAAAAGATACCCGAATACTTCATGTGCATGTATAGAATGTAAACAGACCTGGAAAACAGGTTTTTGTGTTGACAACCCTGGCTCACTTCAGAGGAGAAGTGCTGGAGAAAGGCAGTCTGTGCATTTGCAGCTGTCTGCAGAAACTGGTAGGGAACAATGGTTTAAGAAACCCCTGGTTTTGCAAGGTTCAGAAAATTCCACCTGAGCTTCTCAGAATCTTTCTCTTCTGAGTGGTGAGAACACATAGTACTCAAAACATGGTAAAAAGGCTTGATATGATTCAGGTCAGCAAGTGATGTTCCCTGAAATTTGTAAAGGCTTGAATTCCGGCCCAAAATGATAAAATAACCCAGGTTAAGATTTATTCCAGTTCTTTCATGGATAAGAGAAATTACTTACTTGTTTCAATAAGTCAGTGCTTCACTTTGGAGCTGTGATTTCAGACCTTTGCCTTAGACAGATAAAGGACAAGTATTCATATCATCAAACTTCAGACATCTAAGTAAGAACCTCAGAGGAACTTTCATACTTCTATTGAGCACAACAGTAGCCTCAGCTTGTGAATTACAATTAGCAATTGTAAATCCCATTAAGTGTGAATAGCCTTGAATTGAAAGAAATTTGCAACCCACAAGGAGCCTAAGTGGAACAGTCCCGAGTTACAGATAGAATTATGCAGTGTGAATGTAAGTGCAAATTGAGGTTTGGATCTTCATGAGAGGCAACGGGAGTTTACAATGACAATTACCAATGCAACAACTGTGGGATTGTGCTTGTCATTATAGAGTCATAGAATGGCTTGTGTTGGAAGGGATCTTAAATATCATCTCGTTCCAACACCCCTGCCATGGGCAGGGACACTTTCCCCTAGTCCAGGTTGCTCCAAGCTCCATCCAACCTGGCCTTGAACACTGCCAGGGATGGGTCATCGACAACTCCTCTGGGAAACCTGTATCAGTGCCTCACCACCCTCGCAGTAAAAATAATTTATTTCTAATACCTAATCTAAACTGACTTTCAGTTTGCAGCCATTCCCCCTTGTCTTGTCACTATATGCCTTTGTATGCAGAGGTATAGGGGCAAGGGAAAGCGACTTATATTCTCAATACTACTTGAGGATGGAGGGGAAAAGTGTGGCCAGCAGTAAGGGGCACCACAGTTCTCCTTGGAGACAAAATAAGAAGCCAGCTATCTCCTACTGATATTCATAAGGAGTGATTTTGTCAGGGTGTGGTGGGATGACTCCCCCTGATCCCAAGCCACACAGCAGGTGCTGTAACTTGCTGGTGTGTAGTTGGAATCACTGGAAGACCTATGGCCAGCAGTTGGCACATTCAGAACCTATTATTCCACTTTCTACTTCTGCTGAACTAGAGATTTCTGGAACAGTATGAATTAATTCCCAACAGTTGTGAATCCTGCATAATTCATTTATTCATGTGTCTGTAAAAGGCATTAAAATTTAAGAGTCTGAAATAAAAATGAGTGTAATTGCAACTGGTTTTAGATTCCTTCCTATTCTGCTCAACCATTTCATTTTTACTGCCATTTACTGCCACAATGTTTAATTGAAAGCTCTGAATTGCTGATTGCTGTTACAATGCAACTTCTCAGTGGGGAAAAATACACCCTTTGTAAATTATTTGGAAATGAAGTGGTATCTTCGTTATGCACAATCTCAGATACAGATGTGGAAAGTCAGAATTAGACCTGTGAGAGTGCCTATAATTTCTGGCTTAATGAAGATTCATAAGACTGGTTTTACTGAGCACACAGTGAGAGCTGTGAGAACTCTGGCATGTATGGAGACACGCAGCACACATTTGACCAGGACTCTCACCATGCTGGGTCAGTTTGCAATTGATAGCTTTAGATATTTATTAATGTGTTTAATCATAACTTCAGAAATTGCACATAGCATATTTCCAGAAAAAAAAAAAAAAACCCAACAACCAAACCTAAATCAGATATAAGATAACTTGGGAAAGTTGAACCCTAAAATACTTAGGAATCCAGCCAAAGGAGTGCTGGTTACATCACGTGAGGGATGTTCTGCATGTGTAGCAGAATGTTATGTGTAACTACTCTGCAAAGTTCTTTTCCCAGTGGCAAGAAAGTAGCTCTTCCCTAGCAAAAGTAGGAAAAAGGAGGTGACACCAATCGAGGGGGCTCATGCTGTCAGGGAAACACCTACCATCTGGGAGCTAAATGGTGAGCTTATACAGTGATCCCAGTGATTCCCTGCATACTCCTACTATTAATTTTTAATGGAATTGAGCAGTTTGGATTGATTTTTGACTTCATTCCTGATCCTAAACTTTAGCCAACACTTGCAAAAAAGTATAGATATCTGAGCTGGGTTCAAAGTTGACTCTGATTACTCTGTGGTCTTCATCTCTCCTTCATCTTTGCTAAATTTTTGCCTGCAAAAAAAAAGCACAAAATTCAATGCATGCTAGTTGTTACACATTTTCTTTTTACATTTAGAAGTATTGGGTTCACCTGAACACCAACCTGATGGAGGGCATGGGAGGTGATATTTCTTGATAATATCTCTGGGAAATAAAACCGCTGATACTTTCGCACAGCTCCAGTTTCCAGCCACTGTTACGTTTTAATGATATGATCAATACCATATAGATAGAAGGGACATTTCCTACCACACAAAATACAATAGCTTGAAACATGAGAAGTGGTTTCTGCATCCCTTTAGCTGGTGGTTAACCTCATCGAATTACTGCACCTGCCAAGGCTGTGAGAACTAAATACAGCTGGTGGCAGCGTCTGGCCAACTGAACCCAACCCTATGTTAATTTGAGCAGATGAAAGCAACCACATGGCAGACTCTGGCATGACGTGATGAGACTGTGCCTCATCACAGGCTGGAGGGATTGGTCCCGGGGTGCAGAAACCAGGGCAAGGTACAGCTAATTGCTTCTCTCTCCTGACTGAATCCACCCCTGACAAAACAGGGAGTAATTCAGGCTGGAAAGAACCATGTTCAGGAAGCTTCAGGAGAACCAGGAAATTACTTTCACCTCAAGGCCTCTTAGTAATTGAGTTGTCAGGTGGAGACAAGAAAAGTAGAAAGAACTTGAGGGAATACCTTCTCTAGGCACTCCTGAGCTAGAAATTTTATTTCCTTCAGTGCCTTGCCCCAAAATGACGTGATTCCTTCAGGAAACACCATGTAGGAGACTGAGCCAGTGAATTATTCCCTTCTTATATATAATTTCTCCAGAACCTCCTGCAAGAATATCTTTCTTGTCCTACACTGAGCACAGGATGGACAGGAGAGGGATGCTGAGCTAGACAGACCTTTATTTTGACCCTTTATGCAGTTCAACTCTCATCGATTCCTCTGAGAACTCATCATATTTACATTTTTGAAATCTGGAACAGAAGACTCTTAATTAGTATAAGGAATGCAGCCAGAGGTCCCTCTTCCACCAGTGCTGCATAATTTCCTATATTATTTTCTTAGACTTGATTTAGTTTTAAGTAGTATGAATGTAAATTTACTAGGCCTCTAAAGTACCCTCTGTTCTAAAAGAAATGAAGGAATAAATTAATATACATTTTGACAGCAACATGCACTCACAAAACATATGAGTACATACGTGAATATGTATTGTCATCTAGCAGATGTTTCGAATTACATGCTTACTCTGTCTGTGAGATATATCTTGTCATCTATTTGCAGATTATGCAGATATTAGGCATAAATTATATAGACACAATAGGAGGCATCACTGAGAGAATTCAGATTAAGGCAAACAGAATTAGTCATATGTTTACAGTTCACATGCCTGGTTTTTTTAATGTTTCTGAATCAGAGCATTCATCCATGCACAGCTTTCTTCCTCTGGCCATGTATACATTACAGAGAACTCATAACACAGATGTGAGTCCTTATTGCCCTTCCTTGCTCTTCTCACACTGAATCCCCTTGACCACATTGTTTACAGTTAAAAATTACTCAACACTATTTCAATGTCTAACTTTTCATGAATACTGAGGCTGTATTTGTTTTGTCAGAGCAGGAAAATCCTCAATATTACGTCTCAGATTGGAGAAATGCAAATCACTGCTCTGTACTTACAATGAGGCACCTAATAACAAGGATGTTATTTCACAGATTGCCACAGAGGTTAAGAGAATGTCTGAATGAAATATAAGACACATATGGTGGGAGCAGATGACCTCTGGATGTCCCTTCCAACCTGAATTTTTCTATGACTTATTATTTTAGGGGACAAAGAGCCAACTTGGGTGACTGCAGCATAAAAACCAAAGAGTGAAGCTTTGCCTTGCATATCTTTTGCCTCATGTGGCTCCCATTATTTTCTTCACTTTCTTCTTCTACTTCTCTGGAGAGTAATCGTGCAGGTTTTCTTACCTGGGATTTCTCAGGTAGAGGAGAATTTCTGTGAGAAACGGAAGTTTCACAATAGGTTAGGTGACATCCTATTTCCCTTGGCTGCTCTGAAACTGTCAGAATCAAGAGGAGAGCCAAGTTCTCAGACACTCATTTCTGCTCCCCATGCCCACCTTTGGGGCAGTTCAGGGAGAAGCACAGGCTCTCTGCACTGTGTATGGCCCTGTGCCTCTATCTCCGAGCTGACACCTCAGCAGTCACACCTCTGCTTCAGAAAGCTCAGACCATAAATCTCAGCCACGTAAGATGGTTAGACCACAGTAGAATAGGAAGTTTCTTAAAGAGGAGTCATTGGGCAAAATCACATCCTGGAGTGTTTCCAGAGAGTTCATAAACAAGTATAATGCTACAGTCCTTTTCATTTAAGGTGTTAACCACCAACATGAGAAACTAACCTGCTTCTAAAGCAGGTTGATTAACTTTTCAGGTTGATCTCAGGCCATTAAAAGAAAAAGCCCAGCATTTTAATATCATAAGAATTTCAAACCTGCCACTCAGTTTCTGCCTACCCTGAAAGCACCTAGGTGTTTTTTCCAGGCAACCCCGCCAGAAACGCCATTTCTTTTTCAAGCAATATGTAAAGTGACCTGATGATTTCCAGAGTCTCTTCTGCATTCACAATTTGTGTGCCACTCTCCCCTGGGGCCCAAGGTGGTGAGTAGACAACAGGGCTGGTGCCACTTCTGCCCTCCTTCACCCAGTTATTACAGCCTGTCTCTGCTTTAGGAGAAACTAGGCTTTTCACTCTGCAGACCAAAGTAGGAACCTCATAAAATGACTCAGCTCTAGGAGAGTTCTTGAGTCATCAGATTGTTGTTTTCTCTTCCTATGGGCTGTACAACTTGGTATAATGTAAGAGAAAAGCATCCTAACAGTCAGGGTCCTTAGTTGAATTAGTGGAGTCCAGATGCTGCCATGGTGAGGAGTAGTTCTAGATAAAGTGGAACTCTTCCAGAAGAAGGACTGTTATTTTCACTCATTTTGGAGAAGAAAGAAATGACCCTCAAGCTCTGCTCCAATTATAGCAAAGGTTGGATTTGAAGCTCCCCATCCACATGGAGCTAACTTGGCCTAGGTGCGAAAGCAGTTTACATTTCTCTTACTTCTGGCAGCTATTTTGCAAAGACAAGGTTTAAGCCTAAGCTCCCTTTGGCTGCCTGCTCCACCAGCCTAGCAGCTATCTGGGCATGCAGCATAGCTCTCTGTCTATTCCTGTTCACAGACAGCAAGTGTGTGAAATGGCCTTCAATTCTCACATGTAAAACAGAAATTCTAGCCATTTTCTGACTCTCACAGTGATGTGACCTACACTATATTAATGAACAGCACACAAAGATCTCAAAAATTAGGAAATGTCTTTGTTTTCACTGTATAAGACCTAAGTTATGTTCCCTGGTTAGATACTCAGCTAGCAAACATCCAGACAACTTCACAGCAACACAAATCTTAATTCATTGTACATTAGAACCTCTATGCTATCCTGCAAGAAAATAATGGTCTGTAAAGAAAAGCAGCAAAAAGTACTTTTTAGATAACATTTTATTAATGTTGCTGCAATATTCAGCAAACATGGATTAATCTCAAAATGATCCAACATTAAAAATTTCAGTTCAAATTAACAAATGAGAATTTTCTGTTTAGTTGGTCCTATTGGTAACTACCGTGTAGCAAGGTCGCTTTTGCCAGAACTGGATTTTCTGTAATACTGTTATTTCCCCAAAAAAATTCCTGGCCAGTTCTGATATAAACTAGGAAAACTCTAATCTCCCTCAGTAGTAATGGCTCAGGTAGGTTTGTAGAAGTCTCAACAATATTAGTCTCTTTCCAGGTATGTTTCTGGCATAAATCTGAGAAGATTCTTGTCATTTTGGAAGAAATGAGCCATAAAAGAAATTCCATTCACAGATTAACTTGTCTATTACAAAACTTTTTTTTGCTGTGTGTGTCACATTAGGAAAACAGTAATTATAACAATAACAATAATAATATTATTAACAAAGACTGGTAGAAGTTACATTTTAGTTCTGGCAGCAGCTGGCATAGGAAGCAAGATAGTCAGGAAGAGAAAAATATCGTCAAAAATAACGTTAACAACTTTTGTTGGACTGCTCTTTTCCAGATGCCACAGAGCTAAATGACAGTTGCTAAATATTAGAAGGGGTGAAAAATTGAACTTGTTGAGTTTTCTAGGCAGTCAGCATAACATTTACAGCGATTTTGGCATAGTATTTATCTGTACACAGGTAAAAAAACCCATAGCCTTACTGTAATCAGAGCTTAGATTGCATTAAGTTTATGGCACTAGGAAAATATCAGGGTTTTGTTCAGAAAATAGAAAAGTTCTATCAGAACAGATGGTCAGGGATAGTAAAATCTACACAAGGAGATTATAAAACAACAGTGCTACTGATTTTTAATGGACTAAACTCCTGGCTTCTGCAGATGCCACCTTTCTTCTACACTGCAAAATCTATCAATTTGCAGTCCATTCTGTACAATGTAGGGAATTCCACAATGTCCAGTAACATTACTCAAAATGGCAAAGCCTTTGAAAGAAACTTATCAAGTGTGACTGCCCTATGTAGTTGGCTTTTAGTTATGCCAAAGTGGCACTTACAGCTGTGTCTGCAATTAGAAATGTCTACACATAATGTGATTGCAGTCTCTGCAGAAAAAGAGGAATGAGCAAAAAAAAAGCAGAAAAAAAAGAACCAATTCTGCCTTTCTACTGGACATGCCAAACTATGAGCTGAGACTCATTCTTTCTTGACTGACTAAGGACCAAAGGTCTGGCAGCTCTGGACAGGAGAGAGCCACAGTAGATAACTGTTGAATGTAGATGTCAAACAAGAAGCAGTGGTGTCGTTGTGCTCTTATAGTAGAAACTCCATATGCAGCCTTTGTAGCCTGAAACTCAGATATGAATCTATCTCCTACAGATTTCAAAATGAATATTAAAAATATTAGAAGTTCTGAACCTTAATGAGACAAATAAAGTCACAAAGGAAACCCCTGACAGAATGGAAATTGGATCAATTCTGTACTCATGCAATGTTTTCCTCCATGATCACCTTCTTTAAAGATGGTTATTAATAATTTTAGTGATGTTAATATGCTAATACCACAAAGATAGGTTATCAACAAAACTTGTAGACAAAAAGTGTATATGTAAGAAATTTTTCATAGACTTTGCTCCAGAAAGATTACACAAGCCATCCAATGGGAAAATATCCATACAGTACCCATTCCATTAGTATGTAGCACATCATTTTCTGTATTAAAACACATATTTTGAAAAGATGTTGAGTCTTCATGTAAAGTATTCAGGAATCTACCACAGAGCACCCAGTGATTTATAACACCTCAGTTCCACACAAGTGTTTCTCCTGTAAGTTTTTTGGTTACAAAGCCTCCTGGTACAAGAAAGCCACTGTCTTGTCACCTGTAAGTAAATGTTTTTGAGACGAGTAGACCAAGCTCTTTCTCTCATCCCATATACTCTTTAGACTTTTACAGATTGTAACCAGACTGAACAGGTCTCCTTTCACCAAACACATAGTTATCTAAGAAGTAGCACCTTACTCACATCACCACTATGTTCACCTTCAGAAATTCACCTCACCACTAGATAACTGGTGTGAACCACCCCGTCATGACACTGGTCTATCCAGTGACTGCAGAAGGAGCCTGGGCAACAGATTTTGAGTAGACATCAGATGTTTTGATCAAGACACAGCCTGTCATTTAAGTGGTAACAGGAATCCAGTGGCAGCTAAAATATACCCTGGTAGCTCATCTCTCAGTCCTGCCCAGAGGAGCAGACATTATTTCCTACAGAGATCATGGCTGGCCCTCATTTCCTAATGGTTTGTTCTGGCAGGAACACTTGTACCCAGCCTTAGATAAAAGACTGAATCTGACAGAGAAGAAAAAAACTGCAAAAGCCAGACTGCTCACATAGCATTTGTGAGGCAGCAAAGTTAATTGCTGTGTAATTACCACCCAAGTAAATTGTTTAATGTGGTAAAATGTGACCAGGGTTGTTACTTCTGCTGCAAGCAGTGGCTCATGATGCCATCTGCAACCCATCAACAGATCACATAGTGAATTTGCCGCAGATGTAAAGCAAACCCTCGACATCTCCAAGCATGTTGTTAAAAACCCCCATCAAGCGAATACTAACATTTCTGTTGTTTCAGATGTCACTGTGGCTATTTACACAGGGCTCAGTGGTGCCGCACTTGTTCATGTTGATGAGGGAAGAATATGGTTAGTTAAGAGAAGAGCAGGTTGGCAACGGCTTCTGAGGTTAGAAAAAAAAATAAAAGGGGCATAAAAGATACATCAATGTTCAACCATAATTGGAAATCCAGCTATGTCATGTGGAGAGGGAAGCGATGAGGGGGAAAGGAATGTGGTCTGTCATGAAAGCAGCTTTCTGGCAATTTACTGTGGGATCTTGAGCTGTTCCTATAAACAGCAGGCAACTGCTGGATCAGCTACTGGCTCCTGGGTGCAATGTGCTCAGTGCTCAGTGCCAGTGGGTGAGAGTGCCAGCTCACTCAGGCACACCAGGAACAGTTCTCGACCCTGTAAAGCTGAGCTAATGCACTGAAAACAGAGTGACATCCAAGTGGAGGTGTGATGCAAACTCCTCGTGGGCCTGCGGTATCTTTTGCAGGGTCTTGTCAGGGAAGCCAGGGCTCCCTGGGAGTGATAAGGTTTGGGCACAGACTGCTGCTGTCATCACTGTGGGACTCGTGCTGTACGTAGGGGGAACATTTATATCTTGTTTTACCAGTAGTATTTCATTACCGGATATCTCCAGTTCAAAAGGTCATTGTAAAAAAAAAATTAAAACATATAGTGACACTTTGAATCCATGCTTTAAAACACTGACCTATTTCCTGCTGCTGTTCCTCTTGTCCCCACACCATATATCACTTGTCCTGTATAACTGCTTGGATTTGTTTCTCAGTATCAAAAGTTACTGAGTTTAAAATTTTTCTTTCAAAAACAGATAAAGGATCCAGGTACGACCAAATCTCTTTATATTTAAGCTCCTTGGTGCCTGAGATGCCTTTGAAAATGTCTCCCATGATCCACAGTGACCCAAACACTCAGCAAATCTCATTCTAAGCAGAAAATTGAGCCCTGTAAAAGGCTGTTCTTCCCACTGAAGGGTATCCAGGATTATCAGGACACATTACTTCATGAGAGAGAAATGTTTCCCAGCTCCACTGATTGTCACACTTCAAGTCATCTCTCATGTCAGTGGCTGGAGCTTTGCTTCTTTGGTTGCTTTGCACAGAGTTGCAGAGAGCATGAAGGAGAAAGAAAACAACATGCAAAGCTGTTTTATTTTGTTCTGGTTTAAACCCAGGTAACAGCACTGCCCTAACATAACTTCTATGGGTCTGATGTGACTGCTGAGCTTCTTAGAGAATATATATTAGTGCAAAATTTGGAAGGTGCACAGGTCTATGTGCTAGAATCCTACCTATTAAAAGCAGGCATGAGTATATACATCGTTATTTGATACAAACACGTTTTGCAAAAGCAACACATACATATACGTTTAGATACTTACCCACAGGACCCTTTTGGTCTTTTAAACAGTAATACTCATTTTGACATAACTGAAGCTAAATTTTTCCTTCAGGTGAATATACAAACCGGGATGAAGAGAAACACTTGTTTATATTTTGGGAAAGAAAAGCAGCTTCTGGATTTTGAAGCTGTTTGTTTCTTTTCATGGAACAGTTGGTTTAGAGAAAGAATTTGTGTGCATAAAGTTGCACCATTTTACACCACGAAAGAATTTATCTGAGAGACTGATCCACAGCTGTTTTCAACCCAGGGGAATTTAAAAATTTGAATTGGAGTAGAAGTCTTGCAATGAAGTAATTTGCCATAGTTTAACTGATTACAGTAGCTAAAGAGTTATTGTCACAGGTTTTAAAGCTATCAGCAGACTGTGAGCAATGCTGCACAGTTACAATGCTGACCCTCAGTCCTCAGGTTTGTACATTTAATTTTCATGTACGTCATAGAGTGGCAAACTTTAATATATGCTAATAACAACTAAGCCATGTACCTCCTTACATTTTTTTCCCTGATATTTCCAATTGTAAAGATATTTTTATTGGAAAAGTGATTTGCAATGTGCAGCAACACACATCGGTTTTTGTTGGTATTATCATGGGAGCAAAGCAGTGTCATAATAATGTTTACTATTACAAAAGAAACTGTAGTAGGGATGGAGCCTTTGCTATTTGGTGATGTGTCCCATTGCAGAGGATTTCAGGAACCAGCTCTTTAGAATGTTATGCACCAGGTAAGGGCTAACACTGGGCACACTTGAGTCATGGCAGATCCACTGCAAAGGCCCAAAACATTTGCTTGTTTTTATGACTGGTTTAATCAGTAGCAGGATATGGTACTTTGTCATCAGTTTTATAATGCCAACTAATCAAACTCTTTCTTTTTTTTGTTTTTATGATTTTCTCCTAATAGGTTGAAGAAGTTGGTGCAGGAATCCAACACATGAACACCTTCACTGGCCCCGCACAGCTGTCCCTGTCCTGTGGCAGTTTAAGGATGCAGCAAACACAGTGATCACACCATGGGCTGACAATAAAGGCAGTGGGGACCCATCATGTGAGATAAGGCAGAGATTGCAGAAGGGCAGCACAGACTGCCAGTGGGAAAGGTCTGAGATGTGCCTGAAGAGGGATCATGTGCATCTGAGCAGAGTCTTTCCTGGATTTCTTATACCAGCTGCAGGAAATCAGCTTGAAAATAACCCCAACATTTACTATCCCTAAGATTTAATAAGGTTCTTAAAAGGCATCATTTGGCAATTATGTAAAGCTGGTTTAATAAAATTATTTTCAGTGGAAAAATGTGTTACACAGCAAACATTCCTTCAGCTGAAAGCCACACGAGAGAAGACACACATAACAAGGAGGTGGGCAGATGGCTATTTCACAGTAGAAAATTCTATTCAACTTTAATGTCAAAATAAAGAACGCTTAGATATTTTTAAATCAAACTATTCTGCAGCATTTTATTCCATCAGTGATAGTTAGTCTTCTTCTACTGAGTGAAGACCTAAGTGAAATACAGATATTCCAGACTTTCATGTGGATTATAAATTCTATTTTCTGACTAGGTCTAAATACAAATACTGAAATAAACAAATTCAAATGTGGAATTTTTTTTTTTTTTTTGGTATTGAAAATATATTGGCTTTGCCTAGAGTGTAAATCAATAAATGGTGTAAATAAACCTTGCAATAATTATTTGAAGGAAAAATAGAGGACCACAAGAATAAATAAAGACAATTGTTTATGGCATCCTCATTTGCTTTTTAAAAAATGAGGAAAAATAAATCCTTCACAGCTGAAAGCCAGTTTTGCATTTTCCTCACAGATATTTTTTCAGCATTTTTAAAGTTCACAAATCAAGGCAAGGGCATGTTCTCTTGTTCTCTTGCTTTCAGTAGGCAAAGCATATAGTTTTACTGCGAGGGGAAAAGGGCAACAAAGTTGATCTGCAAATCTCTTATTTGAGCCTTAGTAATTTTAGACAGGTGCCCTTTGCTTAGCAATACTTTTTTCTTGAAAGACTGTAACTTAGCACAAAGGAGAAAAAAATAATTGTAGACATGTGGCCTTTAGAAAGTCAATGGCTTACAAATTAATTTTACTGGGGGCTGTAGCAATTACAAGACTTGATAGTGCCATCTGGATATTCACCTGAACCTCACCACAGAGCCCACTTCTCTGTCCAGGTCTCTGTAGCAATTTGTTGAGGAAATGCTGTAGACCTCAACATGTCCCAAAACAAAATATTGTGTTGCCCTCACTGTTAAAGGGAATCAAGGTCTGGGTCTGTGCATTGCTGTTCAGAGCTTTTCAGTCAGGTGCTCTGTACATGGAAACTCACCTTTTGCTCTGCAGCTGCCATTTCTTTCTGTTAGTAGAAGTCCCTGCTGAGATTAAGGATGCTGCCAGCTCAGAATGTGCACTCCTGCTCTCCGAGGGGCTTGAAATGTCTTTAATTAAACCTTTCTTTTTTTTTTTTTTTGCAGTTTGAGGAGAGAGAATGCTGTCCAAATGACAGCACATGTCTGGGAAATGAAATCACTTTTACAGAGGTAAAAATCTCTCAGGGAAAGATCTATCAGCCAAGATCAGGACAAGGGTTCTAATTCTGCTCAAAGAGTGGGAGACTGGAAATAGTAACAATCACTAACCTGGAAAAAGCCAGTTGAGACCTGTCATCTGCCCAGGAATCCCAAGAGCACCGAACTTCCACATTCTGAGTGCTTTAATCCACGTGGGCACAGCAGCTATTGCCCACTTTTTGCACATAGAACACTAAGGGGTTAAGGGTCATTTTCTATATTAAATGTGGGTTTGTTTTCAAAAACATGAAGCATTTTGTGTGGTAGAAAGAAACATTTCCAGCCCAATTCCAATGCTAGCACAAATTAAAAAAAAACCAACAAAATAGAATTAAATATAATTAAATGAAATAATGAATATAGATAAGACAGGGCATGACAAGACAAGACACTCTTTTTTTGGGAAAGAAGAGAAATCTCATAATCAGTACCACAATCAAAAAGACCCCAGCATCATCAGCACTCTTAGATTCTAGCTTATGCTGTCAGTAATTCAGTGTCTCCCAAGTTTGAAGGCTTTCTGTTCTGTAATCTTGTGTTTGGATCCAGGACCCATGTACAGCACAACACCCAACAGGAGAAACTCCTTTCTGTCTTCAGCAAGGTGCGGGACTGCAGAGACCATGGAGCTCCTGGCAGAGCAGTCCCCAGGCCGGGGTTCCTTGGGAGACAACTGCACGCTGCTCCCCGAGCTGTGGCTCTTCAAACCTGCCCTGGGTCTCACAAGACTCCAGTCTGCTGCAGTCTCCTGGGAACCTCACCCACATCATTTCTGAAAGAGCCTGCACGAAACATTTTAAACGCAAAGCATGTATTTTAAGAGGTATTAGCCTGTCATGATTTCTTCTCATTAAAACATCTTTGCAGTATTTTTCCCAGTTATGTAACTTTTAACTTTCTGTGCTTTTTAAATGTTTGGGTTCTTGTCATTTCTGTGCTGCTTTAGCTTCTTAAACTATCTACTTTTAAAGTGCCTTTTTTCCCCAGTAAATCAACCCAAAATTTAAATAATGATTAAACAATAATTCACTAAAGAAGATAGTAGTGGCATTTTGACTCAAATATGAGTTTATTTTCCATAATAAAATATGTCAATATTTATCCTTATTTAAAGCACAATTTTCTCATATAATGGAGCCAATATTAGGGGAACTATCTATCTTAGAAATATATAAGATGCCATTTTTCATTGTCTGGAGACTGCAAAGCTAAGAAATATTGTATCTGCTGCTATATGAGCATAGCTCTTGAGACAGCTTTGATAGGGAGACAGGAGATTTTTCCATTAATCATTCTTTTACTGCTACTCAGTTTCAGTCATTAACTTGTAGTGGCCAGAAGGCTTATAGCACACAGAATTTGACTGCTGCCAATGTAAAATTGGCAGTAAGAGGCTGGGCTTTTTAAAAGATCTGTAGTAGTTTGTAGATGTTTTTAACAGCAGAATTCAGAAGGTAAATAACTCTTAAAGGTTTTGAAACTTGTGAAACTAGTTATAAATTGTCAGTATAAATATTGATGAAATTATTACAGTACTTTTTAAAAAGATGTTCACATTCAAAGCCTGACTTCTTTTCAATAGAAATGAAGGCAGCAGTGGCCTTGAATCAAAATCTTACATCTATGAGGCTTGAAATAATGAGAGTTTAAAAATGCAGCTCTCAATCTCGATCTTTGCTCTGTTCTAAACTTCGAGTTAACTTTGCTTGACAAATTGAAGCCTTACATTTACAGCTTGGCCATCCAGGGAAGGAAAAGGACATAACCCTGCAAATGTCATTGCTTCATACTTCTCAGCACACCAGGGCAGACACAAAATTTTTTACAACTCTGTTTCTGAATATTTAGCTGACCTTTTTTCAAAGGAAAAGAAAATCCTTGAAATCAAAAGCTGTATTTTTCCTCATATATCTAATCTCATTAAATTGTTTGTGGATAACTATCAATGAGTTGGTACTAATCTGAATATCTAGAAAAGCATTATCACCTGCATCAGAGAAATTAATCTTTTTCATTTGCTGCCTAGTTAACATACAGCTGATAATGGCAGTGTCCTTAGCTGTGGTGAAATCCATCTCTAAGGAGTAGTGGGAAATATTTAGGTGATATAAAACAAGAATTAAATATGTTGATAGCACTTTTATCTTTGAAGACTTACAGGAAAGGGTAGTGGTTTAAATTATTCAATTAGTTGTTGAAAATTATTCCCATGCATGGCATTGGCCCTCATTCTCTGTGAGGTACAAAATAGCTTACATGGACCTCATACATAAGCCTGAATTTCAGTGGCTATGAACTCTGAAACACAACCCCAATAAAAGAACAAATAGCTCCAGATGTCTTGAAATAAATCTAGACTCTCCTGCTCCTGGCTACTCTTTCAAATGGGCCAGCTTGTTGGCAGGGCCAAAAGTGTATGGTGAATTTGATTTTAAGGTGAATGATGTCCCTTTTTAACCTCATTACTTTGTCTGGACACTTTCCTGCCAACAGCTATCTGGGGTAGAGATTACATTTCACTCTGTTTAGAAGTGGAGACCTTGAATGACTGTCCCAGATAATACAGAAAAAGAAACCTTTCACAGACAGAGAGATGACAAAAGGCAGCTTAACTTTTACTACATCAGACACCTATTTGTTTTACCAGTGTCCATCATAGTTTTAGGGTCATTAATGAATAATTTGTTGCAATTATATGTGATCATTTTGGAATTCTAGAATTTTTTCCAGGCAAAACCAGTGTGACACTCTGCAAGTGGGTACAAGTCTCAAAACAAATAAAGACACCAGTTTCCACCAGGTTTCAATGTATCTTTCCTTCAACAGGTACATCACTGTCTATCACAGCATTCTATAACTCAGCTTAATCTTTTAATGAGGAAAACCTCTCTAGTTACCACCCAGTTTTCCTGAAGATGCAACTATTAAGGCTATTGCTTATCTTCCTTGAAGTCTGGACTCCATGCCCAGCAAAAATGGTGCACCTAAAACTGCACAAAAGAGTGCAATTTTTAAGGGTGCTCCTGTTGGAGCTCCCACAGCTGAAATAAATGTCTCTGCTACATTGCTGCAAAAGCAGCACGTAGGGTTGCTTCACTTTCCCTCACTGTGGCAGAAAGTTTCTCAGCCCTGTTCACAGCTACACTGATGTTTTTAAGAGGATACTCACAGAAGACACAACCAGACACACGTGTGAGTGTCCCATACTTCAGCCTGACAGCCAGATGTGGCACATCTGCAGTACCCGAGGGATCTCTGACCACAAGGAAATTCTCCCTTGCAGACTCCAAACTGGACACACACAGCTCCTAAAGTGCAGACTGGCTGAGACCTTATAAAGAACATCTCCTTTCAGCCCCATCTGGTACAGGATATGCCAGCTGTCACGTGCAGGGAGGGAAGCAGTGATGGCTGATTGGCACTGCCCTTCAGAGCCAGGAAAAGGGGACCCTGAGTGACAGTTCTGCTTCTCCCAGCGCCTGAATTCAACACGAGGAGCAACACGACATAGCAGCAGACACTGGCTGATACAAATCAGCATTGCACTTCTATTTTTGTGGTCTTGCACTTGTAATGATGGTGAGAGGATCTGGGGGATCTGGGGGTGTTGCAGAGTTTTCATCCCAAGCCCCAGATGTGGAATGTGGACAATGCACACCATACACACATGTTCTTTGTAGATCTGTGCCCATGCAGGTCTCACTGAAGGCAGCAACCTGTCCTCTTCCTGGTTATGTGGCTCCCTTCATGCAAACCTATCAACACCTTCCTTTCTCACTTCTTTACCAATGCTGCAGGGATGGTGCCCCCTTAATTAATTTTGCTTCTGAAGCACTAATTTTAACTTTTTCTTGCCATCCTGCAGGCAAGAAAGATAATCATGGATAATTTTTTATTGCAAATATATTATGAGCTGCGTGTACACTATATAAACAGTGCAAAACTTTTATTTGAACACATATAAAGTTACACCAGATCAAAGAATGGTCAGATCCATCCAGGGTCATGGGAAGAAGAGTGTGTCATCCCTGGGAGGAAGGCAGGTTATCACAAGTGGGAAATGGGATCCAGTATAGACATGTAGTTCTTATTTTGGAAGCACCGTCTGGAGGACCTGAGAGCAGTCAGGACAGCACTGTCTCTGTTGATTGTATCCTCTTCCCTTGGGTATAAAATAAAAAGCACTGCCCTCAGATCCACTTAGACCTTAACTTCAGGTGGAAGAAGAGTTGTCCTGCCTGGGAATATTGGGCAGAAAATTTCTTGGGCAGTCATTTCACTTTAAAAGGTTCCTGCTAAGATAAAAATATAGTGAGATCAGTTTTGAGGGCACAACGAGTACAAAGATTTAAGTGAGGTGAAGAAAACAAAGGTTTAAGAAGGGTGTTAAAGTATGAACCCTTCTGACCTCTTTTTTTTCCCCACGCAGTTAGTGATGTTTCACTTTGGTTCTGTTGTCAGCAGTATGGGTCAGCTCAAATGAAGAGTTGTCAGATCTGGCATGGAAGTCAAGCACATGGCTAGAAGAGATGTTGTCATTGTGCAGGAAAACTGTCTCAGAGAGGAATTACATCAATGGCTAAGCTGTAAGAAGCATTAGAGAAAGGAACTGGGTCTATATAAAGGAATACAGGCTTTAAAGGAAATCAATGCTATAATCAAACTTTCTGTTTTAAAATGACCTACTAATTTAATTCCAGACGGAATGTGGCATGATGAGCTGGTCAGGAAAACTTCACCTCTGAAAGAAGGTAATTCTGGCATTGGGTGGAGAAGACAGTTTTACTTCTTCCTCCTCTTTTCAACTAAAAACACTGTTATTCAGCATTTGGGTTGAAAATAATAATTCCTTTTTAAATAGAAAAGGGTGGACAAAAGAAGGGTGAAGGATCTCAGATCAGGTTAATGTCCTGTGCAGATTCTGCCATTGCAGATGGACCTAAAACCTAACACTATTGGGGACAATCTGAGTTTGTAAGACAGAGGTGTTGTCACTTACCCATTTTATTTGGATGGAGACCTCTGAGAATCATCAACTGAACAGTTTCTGATACTTATTGTTTCCATTCCCTTCAACTGCAGATGACCAGACCCTCTGATAAATAAGCGTAGCCTTACAGTAAACCCTCCCCATCTGTGGTCTAGCACTGGGCACACTGTCTTTGTTAGGAGTGAGGAAGTTGCCACAGTACATGGATGGCTCCATGCAGAGGCCCAGCCCTTCGGTTTGTGGGTGATGTTGAGGCACCAGAGTGCACAGATCTGCTTCCAGTGGGTGGCCTTAAATGCACTGTGATGTATGGTGACTTCCATCACTACTGACTTCTCTTCCCAACAGTGTTTAAACAGGTACCCACACAAACAGATAGAAATAACTACACGCAGATCATGGTGATGCCTGACAAGCTGCAGGATAACTCATATTTGTTCAGCCCAAGGGATCTGGTTTTCTCTGTGCCCAGGGCAGCAGAGGCCAGCTGAGTGTCCCAGTTTGCCATCCAGCAAGACACAAAGATTGTAACTGAAGCAGGAACGGGAATCCCCACCTTAAACAGGACAAACATAGCACGGAGTAGGTGGTATCTGACAGAACATGAGGCAAGGGTTTCCTCATCCCACCTCTCAGAAAGTCAGGGGAACAGAGACTCATTGCTGACAGGAACAAGACACCTACTTATGTTGAACCCTAACATGCTCTGCATGAGGCTGGACTCACTGGGTGCTCACAGCCACCCACTCAGGGGAGCCCAGGGCTCCCTCCCACAGCTCACAGCTCTGCACTGCACCAACCCCGCGCTGGATGCCTGGCCTCTCGCCAGCAATCCAAGAAAAACCTGGGTAAATATCTTTTGGCACACAGCTTTGCAGACAAGCAAATCTGAGCACATTTGTAAAGTAATTAACTTCCTTACAAATTGCTTAGATTTGCTTCTCTAATCATAAAAAGCCACACAATACAAATAGCACTGGCTTTCTCATTACAAAAATGACCCTGTTGCTATCCACACTGTTGTCGTTCTGCTAGGCTAGGCTATAACAATTAGAATTTAGAGTCATAATCATCATTCTTCATCCATCCCTCTCAAAAGTAAATTTCTTGGGACAGATCCCAGGATGCAGGGAGATTGTTGTAAAACTGAAGCAATGTCATTGCGTTCAAAGAGTGAGAAAGACCAGGAATCTCTCTGCTGGCTTCAAAAACAGTTGACCCTCCTCTAGTAATAGCTGACACAGACCAATAATTTATCATCAGACTTGCCTGTGAGTTACTGCAGAAATCCAGCAAAGGGAATCTTCAGCTTGAAGGAATCAACACAAAAATACCCGGGTAAAGCAATGGCTTATCAAAGGGAAAATATAGTGTGTCTCCACTGGCTTGATTGAATGCAAACACAAAAAACTATCTGGTTAAAAATAAATTATGAAAATTGAATCTAGATTTTCAACATTTCTTCTAATTGTCTTTCATAAGGGTTTTTATTATAAGACTTCATTTGAGAGTCTTATCTTTCTAGTAAATGGCTGAAGTAAAGACTCACTTAAGGTTTTGCACTTATGTGCCAGTTACCTAGTAAAAAGCAGAATTAATAAAATGTGATCTCCATGTGATTGCTGGTGGGCTAATTTTTGCCATGCCTATTTCAGAGGAATAGAGCTTTTCTGCTTTCACTGAGCCTTGAGTTACATTAAGCTAATAAAACCTTTGGTTTCTCTTCACACAGTCTTGAAAGAAAGGATCCTTCTTATGTTCTGCTCCTTGTACTTTTCTTCAGCTTCAAACCCCTGCTCTGTCAGTCAAAAAAATCATCTTTAGTATGAAAGAGTGCAACATGTATGATTTAATTGCATGACCATGGCAGAATAGTGTTCTTAAATTGAATTTTGCACTCTGGGCTGTACTCAGCACGGGGTCATTTCTAGTTTGCATCACGTCAGAATTACACTGTTGAACCTGTTGTGTTACCAACCACACACATCTTTTCAAAACATTGCATCTTTTGCTTTTGAGTTTGGGGAATAGTGCTATGGAGTCCAGGCTTCCTAAGTCCTACAGCTGGAGTCAGGATTCTCTCCCCTCTCATTTCCACCAAGCTTTATTTAAATTCCACCGAAGAAATCGAGGTCGGAAAAGCAATGAGTTCTGGAGAATTTCATGGGGATCAGATGGATAGAGGAGTGTTATTGAACAGATAAATTTAAAAGTGAATAATCCACATATTAGTTACCCTATATTGTGCAGAATAGTGCCACTGGGTCTCAGCCAGTACGGGCAGAGCTCAAGAGAATAACTTAACATTTCAAAGAGTGTGAACCAGTTGTAAAAGTAGAAAGGCTACTAAACATTACTGCTGGATATAGGATACCCATAAATTTCTTGATTAAATCATTAAAAACCTTTAAAAATCAAGTAGGACATTGTCACCAGTTATGGACCAGATGTTCAGGCACACAGACATAAAAATAGTGGCACAAAGATTTCCAGAATGTTAGCAAGGGTGTATTGTATCACAGTTGTTAGGTGCAAAGATACATATACTTACTAAAAAGAGTGCTAAATGAAAGGTGAGTCACCACATACATACCAGGATTTAAGCAAACACCTCCTGTATCTACTGATACAATTCTAGACCAAATGGTTCTGGTGAGAAAGGAGCCAGCACTTCAGGTCTATATTCAGCCTTGAATCTAATCTCTTTGCCCTTCCATCTCAAAGACAGAGTGAGATAAAAATGGTAGGTGAGAAATGGCTTTGGTGTATGTATAGTGTCACCTACTATTTCTTGTGTCTTTGTTCTGATCTGGTAATGAATGGTACCAAAGGAACTGAAGACAAATAGGTGGCCAAACCTCCTCACACACTTTTGGAGATGTTCAGATTGCAGTGTTAACTGGATTCCATCTGAACTTTGAAAGAAATAATGATACATAATGAAGAGAATAGAATTGTTAATCCCTTACAATCATTCCTGCCAGGTTTACCATTTTTGCACGCACGTACTTACTTAACTGTGATAAGAGTCCCTTAGAAATGTACTGATTGTAGCCTCTGAGAGCTAAATCTCAGTGCCCGGCACTGTAATTAACTCAAGATTTATTCATTTATCAAGATTCCTGAAACAAGCATGTCTAATTGCCTTTCTTTATTAATACATTCAAGAATGTTTAACGTTTTACTGCCACTTAAACAAGAGTTCTAATAAGATACTGTATCAATTAATGGTCCTGTTAAAAGTCAACTGGTATTTTTACAATAGCAGCAGAACTCCTTGTTACACATTAAACACCATGAAGCAATCATAAGGTTTGTGGGTTTGTTTGGAAAGGTGCATTGCAATGATACACTGCCAAGATTTTAACAAGCGTCTCCCACAAGACATTCCTTCCTTAAGAGGATAGTAAAAGACTCTTAGTTTTGCACTTGCCCAGAAAAGGAGAAGGAAGGAAGAGGAATTCCACTGGTGTGTTTGTCCTTTAAAAGCAATATGCTTTACCAAAGCACTAAGGATGCCAATGAACTGCACTGCTTTTGTTTGGTTCTTGAAATGTGTTGTTCTTACAGTCTGCATTTAGTTTTTTGGGTTTGTTTTTCTTTCTAAAGAGATCATCAGTTTGAACCAATCTGAGATCAGTGTACATCACCACCCCTATGCTCCATGTTCAGGGAACTCCTCACTTCTGGGAATGTGATGCAGTCCACATCAGGGTGAAGGCTGGTGGTAAAAAGCCTTCATCAGAAGTGGAAACTCCTTCCTTGCTGGACAGAGCAAGACTTCATAGCTCACTTGCACTGAAATAGTCCTGTTTTGGAACTACAAATAATGGCCCAAAGGCACAAACAGAGCTGACTAGAATCACTTTTTAACAGAACACACTGCTGTTTTGAAACCAAATTTTCTAGAGGTGGACTGGTTTTCATGCAACTTTTATTAAGATGCTTTCTTACGAGAGACTAAGGCTTGGTGATGATATGGGTATAATTAAATAGCTGACCACAGTGTCAGTTAAAATAATGGCCTGTGATGTGAGCAACACACCACAAATGCTCTGCATTTTTTTACAGTTGCAATTATCAGGACACCTTCAAAGTAACCAGACTGAATAATGCATGATGATTTAGCAATCAAACTCAGTTTCTTACTTCAATATTGGCCAATAAACTTATACTTTTACTTACTGAAAGAATTGCTGTAAACTTTATGTGTTAGATGCATTAAGCCGATTGGAGTATTTTTATTTCCTTTGTGAATCATAGAATCATAAATTTCAGTAAGTCACTGAACAGTGAAGAGCTGAACACAATAAACTGGGAAACTACTTGTTAACTCAGGCATAGTGGGCAGTGTATTCAAACACCACTAGACACCAGGAGCTACCACTTTGGTAACCACAAGCCTCTGAAGTTTTATTTACTGAAAAAAATAATCTATAACCCTGAAAGATCCAAACCTTCTCTTTCTTTTTCTGGTTGCCAAGCAGCCTCATTTCACAGGGCAAAGCGTAGACAAGCTAGCAGATAGCAAAAGGAGGTTCTAAGCCCTAAGAGGACTAAGAAGTTTTTACTGCCTAAAAGAAAATTTGCAAGAATCTAACAGATATAAAGTCAGATTTTTACTCGGAAATTTTTAATTTTCTTTCCTGAGGTGCATATGAGACTCAGGATCTTTGCTGTTGGAGTTCTATTGCTCTTTCAGTCCTAGACTCCGTGTCCTAGACTCCTTCAAATTGGACAATTATTAAAAAAATATATATTAAAGGCAATAGAAATCAAACTTTCAGTTGTTACTTACAGAAATTTAGCTAACCCTTCCTCAATGAGACGTTCAAGAAGCCTCCTGTATTTTAACATGCATGCAACATTTATTTATGTGAATAGCTTGCCACAGTGAAAACAGAAAAATTTTCCAACAAAATTTTCTGAAGTTCAGATGTTGAGTCAGCTGGAGGATAGATTGCACCAAGGCCTTGAGCCAGAAGATTTCGCCATCATAAACTTTTTCTCCTGGTATTGTGTAACACAGGGCACACCTCATCCTTCAGGCAGATGGTTCATATACTGTGCTTTAGGTGGGCCTAGAAGAAGGCAGCATTCACAGTCAAGCATCCACTGGGGAAAGTACTCTTTAGAAGTGTGCAGTAAATCACCTTATCCATACATTTACCTGTCCCTACATGCTGTACTGTGTAGGAAGACCTAGGGTGACTCCAAGGCCAAAAGTGTCCATCTACATGACTTGATGAAAGGCAGTTTGATCCTGTAGAGACCTTTAGGGATCACTGCTATAATGTAGTTGGGCTTTGTGCCTCCATTTCTCTGTTGTGTCTCTCTACTGATAATGCCAGCCCAGGAAGAGAGACAGGATTGTTCTCAGGAGGGTTTGGTGTCACCTGCTTGGGCAGCCTTCAGGACTCTGACACAAATCAGGTCCTCAGAGGCCATTTCCATCCTTAAGCACCTGAGCAGAGCAGGAAGGAGACAGTTAAGTCAGTACTGGATCATAAACTGTGCAGTCACACTCAGGCCATCTTTTTTCCTATGCTTATGTGCTTTCTTTGATAAGTTAATTTGCTCCAGTGGATATTATGCTAAACTGATGATTCCACCACATGAACCAGCTCATGTACTGAACTGGACCATGCAAATAGACTCAGGAGCAAAATACTTTTGTTTTGTGGTCCGGGAACATAAAGCCAAACAGTTTCAATCTTCACACCAATGATCCTGTGAAACCCACAAGTGCTCCTTGCCACATTGCCAGGTTTTGTATTCAGGGAATCACCTGCAGTTGAATTTTGTTACCCTTTCAAAACAAAGACTGCATAATTGCTGGAAACAAACTGCTTAGCTAGGAAGGGAATGACTTGCGATATTTTAAAAGCCATTAAAGAATACTTAGCAATCCCGTTATCATCTAGTTATGACATGATGACCAGTGGAAGAGATTGACTGCCTAAAATACTGTCTGCTTTTTCTCTCTATCTCAGCTGGTCTAAGAAAAGATTTTAACCCTCGTTATTAAATGTGCTGCTCACATCCCTCATACTCATCCATAACAGCCAACTCCTCGGTGCCATAAATGAGGCAACAGCAGTTCCCTGGGGTTTTCTCTAAGGAATGAACCAAAGTCCCCAATGCAATATCATCATGTTTCTGTAATTGGCTCTATCACTGATTTTGAACTGCTGTACACTGCTTATTTTTGGCTTTTTGTTTGGTTTTTTTTCAGACTATTAAGGCAAAAGGAATAATGTTAGTAGCCAATAACACTGGATGGGGTTTTAGATTATTTGGGTTTAGTTCCTTCAAGGTCATACCTGGGTCTCTGGGACTCAGATTTAATCCCTCAAATCTCCATTGATAAGTAAGGGATAATAATTTCTCTGTCTGTCTGGTCTGCTTGGATTAACACCCTGCAGGATGTTAATTCTGAATTCTTCCCTGACAAAGACAGCTTCTGCACAAAGCCTGAAGGTATCATTATAATATACATAATTATTAGCACAAGTGCCTACTTTCCTCCTAGAAAAAGCCCTTTAATTTAAAATCATCATCACAGTTTCACCTTCTTCAAACATCTTTTATTGAAAACTAAAACAGTGGAAAAGTAAACTTCATAACAAATAATTTTGGCAGGGGCATTTAAATGCACCCATCAGTAAGCAGGGGAACAAGTGCAACGTGAGTTTGAACCCTGTCTCTGCTTTGTCTTTTTCAGTGTCCTTTGGATTCACTACCTTTAAAATTAAGGTAGTAACCCCTCCCTTCCCAATTTACCACTTCGGACCACAAACATTTCACTGCTCTCCTCTGACAAGCATCTCCCTGTCAGCTAGTGGAGGTTTCAGAGTTAAGGTAAGCACCCAAGTTGTAAACGTGGTGAAAGGGAAGGGACTGTGGTGTGTCTGCTGAGTCAGGCAGCAGCAGAAGGAAGAGGTTTACATTTTGTCTACATGGCATTAACAAGCTACTTCAGAGATTTTACAACTGTAAGTCCTGTAAAAAATTAAAGGGTTTTTTAAGTGTTTGGGGTTTAGGGTAGGGGTTTCTCTGCTTTCAGCTCCTGTTAATACTCAATTTTTCCCTGCAAACCCTGAGACTGGAATTTTTAATATAGGTATAAATACAATTTCAGTTTATCACAGAACATCTGAAATTTCTAAAAACACCGTAACATTATGGGATTTTAACCTTAAAAAGTGCTGAATCAAAAAGTGTTTTCCACTCTTCTGTGAATCCCTAAGCATTCCCTCTGCTTTTGGCTCACTTGTAGACTCAAGTCTACAAGATTTCAGGAAGCACAGTAATTTGGTTTCGACCAACAACGCTCTTGCCACTTAAAGAGCAAAATAGGAGAGAGCTATTTGATGTCTTTCAGGCAGTAGCATTTTGTTTGAGCCCATGGAAGGCAGCAGCTTTTTCTTGCTGTTTCCAGAGTCCTTGTGATATGAAATGGCTTCCTCTGACAATACTACAAACTGAACGGCCTCAGAAAGGGGCAAACCTCAGAATTACAGGGAGTATCTCCAACCCTGCCCACTTGTTCTTTACATAGCCATTTCTGAACCAGCAATATCAGAGCAGCTGGTTGAGAATAGCAAGATCAAGACAAATTGTACTTGGTTTATGGTTGCCCAGCTCAAACACAGAATTTTGTGGTCAGGAGAGCACCTGCTCATGGTTCACAGAGACCTTAGCCATGTGTATGATGGTGGAGATCCTCTGGGTGTCTGACGGAAGAAGAGGAAGAGCTGAAGCCAATGGCACAGCTGCTGTGTCACAGGGGTTGGGATGGTCCTGAATCCAAAAGAACTGAAAATATTCCACAATTCCTAATATCAGCGTTCTGCGTGTCAGCTGTTGCTTCCATTCCAAGAGTATTCTGGTAAGCGAGAAGAAGCTTTCACCAATGCTGGGACGTGGGTTAACAGCTATATGAATACATCACTATTGAAAGAAGCCCATGATGAGCAAACTTTGGGAGTCACACCTATTGTAAGCATAATCAAGTGAGTAAACACTTTGGAATGAGTTCAATGTCATGAGAAAAGGATTAAATGTCACTAAGTTCCCATTATTATTGCTTTGTAATATTTATCATAGAATCATAGAATGGTTTGGTTTGGAAGGGACCTTAAAGATCATCTGGTTCGAACCCCCCTGACATGGACAGGGACACCTTGCACACCAGGTTCCTCAGAGCCCCATCCAACCTGTCCTTAAACACTTCCAAGGATCAATCATCCACTTCATCTGAATTTATGACTCAGAAGGGTTTAGAAACAAATAAATCAACTAATGACTGTTAATGGATTCACCACAGCTAACAGGGTGTGGGTTAGAGCACTGTGAGGAGTCCAAAGGCATCCAGGATGTCCACAGGGGGCTGACAGGTATGGTGCAGGACCTTCAGCATACCATGATCTGCAGTATATCCAGGGATGTGTGGAATGGTGCTAACTTTCCACTTGAGACACAGCTGAGTGACAACAGTTTTCTCGTGTGAATTGTTCTATACAATGAGAAGGCATATCTTCCTAGACAGACTTATAATCAAAACAGCCACATGAGGGTTAAGAGGAAAGCAATTTTCACCCTGTTTTAGGTAATTAGGCAGAAAGACACAATGATTTACTTAGAGGCACTAAGGAAGTCTATTTTTCATAGACCAGTCTCATTTTGGTGCATCATTAAACAGACCACACTCCCACAGTCCCCCATGTGTGTGCAGATACACCACAGCAGGATGCACTGTCTTGGAAATGGGGTACAGCTTTCCCCAACTATTTCCCAAATGCTGCATTAGGACCACAGAGTTACAAGGGTGTGCACAAGACAGAGCCCCTTCTGGGTCATCCAAATTTTGCCAGAAAGAAGCTGTGTCAGGAAAGTAACCAAGATGAAGGAAAAAAATTATTGCTTTAAGTCCTCCTGGAATCCCTCCAGGATCTGTGTCAAGTACCGCTGGCTAAACATAAGAATTTTATTCCTCTCCTCCCTATTCTTCTCCTCAAAAAGTGATGCTCCCATGCTGCTTTAGGACACTGCACATAACTCTGTGTCGTGCCAGGAGTCAGAACGTTCTGACTCTGGCTGTAACTCGGCCTCCCACCGGACATCATTTCTGTGGTTAACATGGACACACAAGTGCTCTGCTCCCAGAGCCAAAGAAACACAACCAGATCTTTAATTACTTCCATGCCTTCAAAAACTTCACAGAGAAGTAAAAAGTCATGGAAACTCATGCCAGGGCTTGGACCTCATATAGCAGAAAACTCTTGATTTCTCGGGAGCCCAACCCCTTAGAGCTCTCAAGTTCTTTTAATGGACATGATAATTAGTGCCCTGCAGACAGGATGGACATTGATGAGTGTTGTGTCCTCGGTGAGTGATTGTAAGGTCTTTCCTTTCCCCATAATCTTATAAATTAAGATCTTCTCTCCAATTTTACATTTCCTTTCCTGATAGATATATTTTTTCAGCTTCACTTACGTGGGTAAAGGTTTGTCCCAAAGCAGCCTCTCCTCCCCCAGCTTCCTCTTCCCCCTCCTCACTCGCTGTGGATAAGACCTCTCTGTCTAAAGCAGCAATTGCTGAAGTGCCTCAAGAGTACCCATTTCTCGTCCTCCCCCTGCTTTGATGCACTGATTATCCTCTTGTCAGATCAATAGCCCATTTGCTTTTAGAAGTTTTCTAGCATTCTGATGCTAAATTAAAACAGAGAGAATCAATCCTCAGTTAATTTACCCAACCAAACAATTTATATCTCTCTTCTGATCTGCCATCATGTGAATTATACAATACTGACATACTGTGAGGCCTTCCCAGACAAAGTAAACACTTTTATAATGCTAAATTATCGTCTTTATTAGTAACTCTCAAATGTGACAAACCAGGAGATTTATTTCATAATGTTGCATAGTCCTTAGCTGAACTTGTTAAAACTCACAGCTATTGTAATGGAGCAATTTACTAATTAACAGTGGATTTTGCTTTGTTTTTAATGGACTTTGGGGATACATTTTAGACTTAGATTAAGATTAGTGCAAAAAAAAGCTCTTGTTAATTATTTCAAATTAAGTGTTATGCTAATAGTAAACAATTAGTTCTTTCCTGACTGAAAATTAATGTTCTATAAATAATTACAAAACCAAGCTGCTATGTGAGTCTCAAAAGAAGCTGCCAGACTTGGTGGTTAACCCACAAGAAAGAGTAATGAATCTTTTCCAGGGTTTCACACTCTGTGAAAATTAGGCATGAGCCCTGGTGGCTTTCTAGGGTTTTTCTATCCTGGCTGAAAAAAAAAAAAAAAAGATAGATAAGTAGATAGATAGATAGATAACCTTCAGAAGGAATTTTTCATAGCAAAGGTGTGTGATCTTACAGTTTGCCAATTCTCAGGTCACTTCTCAAACCAAAGCTTAATTAAAATATTAGCATCCATCCCAGTAGAGATTTCTGCCCTGTAAGGCTTTGTACTTGCTTTTTTTCATGGGGAAAACTGGAACAAAGAAAGTTGAGTTATATCAGTTGATCCCAGTTTAAGTTTAGTTGATAAGGTATGAAACCAATATACATCCTCTTACAGATCACCTAGTTCTCTCGTTGAACTCCTAAGACTTAAGATGTTCCTTTTTATGGCTGCAAAACTTTGGTTATTCACTTTGATTGATATCAGCTTTTTCTCAGGACCCTGAGCTCTTCAGCGTCTTTCCATACCCTTAAAGATGCCCTTCAGTCAGTGGAAAGATGCATCTGCATCACCTAAATAACGCAGGAGGACACAAACCTTGCAGCAGCTCTGTCATGACCCTGCATAACCTGTCCCCAGCCCATTCCTCTGCCAGAGCTGTGCGTGCCGTGTCGTGGCGTGGAAGAACGATGCATGCAGCTGGGTGGAAGGGATGTGCATGCACGCAGACTTTGCCTTCTCAGTGGATGCAACGCTACAAAGGTGCACAGACTTTTGGTCAGTGGTAGAGGAGGAAAAGCTGCTAAGAGGGTGGCAGCCCTGGAGAACAAGTACATCAGGACTTGATAACAATTCTGGGGGTTTCCCTCCATCCTGCTGCACTGAGCTTTACCTGCCTCTCACAGACACCCTGATGCTGCTCTGAGACCAAGGGGATCTTTCTTGTGCCTCCAAACTGCAATTTTGCCATTTCCACTTTTGTAGTTTGGATAACTACCTACTTGGCCTCTGCCTAAAACCTTCTCAGCCATTCGCTGTGTCTTACACAGCACAGCAGAGCCACAGAAATCAATAAAATTTGCAATAGACTCTTGTCTCACTTTTCTTCTCATTCCTGGCTTAAGGTCTGCCAAAGCCCATGATAAGCCTCTCTTTCCTCTTGGCTACCGCCTTATTCTGGCATGAGGGAAGAAACCAGAGGTTCCTCAGAAAAGATGTGACATTTTGCACCTTGCCATCTCCTCTCTCTATGTAGCCTCCACGCCTTGCTCAGACAGGGCAGTGCTCTCCTCTCTTGCCTATGTGTTACACAGCCAAAACATCCCCCCACTCCTACAAACCAGCACTTTGAGTGTCCAGAGACCTCTAAAGTCTGATGAGTCTTGTTGTCCAAGAAGTGTCCAAACCACAACATCATGAGAGAGAAAACATTTATAGCATTAGCTTAGAGCTTGATGAGTATGTGTTTTCCTAATGTTCTTGTGTCTTAGAGGTCTTCCTCTAAGCCTGAGCCCTCAGGTGAGAGGACGATGAATTCTGTCTGCTCTGTAAGTAAAATAAGATTCAATTTGCTGTCAGAGCTTTAATTAAAACACTTATAGATCAACTTTACTGTGTCAAATTGTCTATGCCACTATTACTATAGGAAGATGAATGTTAGCTGTGAAAACAGGCAAAGTACGCTCCCCTAGACTAATGAGTAATTTCATAGCCATTGATTTTTGACTTTGAAAATTCTCCCACATGCTTCTGGGAATTGGAACTTGTTACAGGTGACCTCACACCAGCTTTAGCAAATTTTTAAACATTTTGTGAATGTAGAAAAAGAGCAATTTTGTCCATTCATGTTTTTCCTCTGACAGGTATTACATGCAAGCACTTCTCTCCCAGGTTCTGAAACCCAGACTAATTGTTGAATGTCAATATTTAAGAGATACTACATAATCTACAGCTTTAATTCTTATGGAATATTGATAAACAACCATCATCTCTTGCTGTAAGGGTAAAGATACAATTTTGCTCTTAGTCTGAGTATCAGCTTCTTTTCGACAATTATGAAAAGTCAGATTATGTACCAGGATAAATGTAGTTATTGGGATGATTCTGTTTATGCCAATGACTTACATTAAGTGAGAACGAAATGGAAGTAACTATTACTGACCTGAAAGCAGGTGTACAATTCAACATTGAACAGGCTTTTTGAAATGGTTGCATAATTAAATAGGCAATTTTACTCTTAAAATTAATTATTTTACCCACACATAAACATCATGATGCTTTTGGTAAATTCTGAAGGTTTAAAATCAGTCAGTGCAGCACCTAAGCACCTCACAGTCCCTAAGACATCACTTCCCCAGAGCAGCTACTTTAGTCATGGCTGTCACTTCCCTGCTTTTTGCTAAGCCCAGTGCAGCAGGATGTCAGCTCTCTCAACACTCCCTTAAATGTGGAGGCATAAGCAGAACTTAAAAACAGGCTGTGCACAAGGTGTCTGAGACACAGACAAATATCCAACTTTCTCGTGGTTTCTGGATGTCTGAGGGAACTGTCCAATGCCACGTAAGAAATGATAGCACAGCACCTGATTTAATTGAGACCTTGTACCGCTCTTCACCCAGCAGCTGAGCTCTGGGTTTTTCTGTGAGGATGTGTCATACACGTTCCATCTCAGAAGTATTCCCTGGGGTCACTCAAAAAAGGAAGGTACAAAGAATGAAAAAAAGCAAGAATTACCAGAGATAAAGGAACATTTTCTAGCCAGAAGAAAATGTACTTGGGCCTGTCCATTGCTTTAGATTTGCACCACACATCAACACCATAATGATGGAACCACTTGAAAGTGCTGGCAATCAGGATGCACCTCCTGCTAGTCCCTGGGGTGGTCTAGTTGCAGCAGAACAGAAATAGACTGTGGTAGTGTCAGTGTGTTCACATTGTCAGTGGTGGCAGAGGGTGAGTGACACCAATTAAGCAGATAACACACAAACGAGGTTCAGGACAGAGGTCAGGGTGAGGGCCATGGCTGCTCGGGGCAGCTGGACCTTGGTACAAACCCTGCAAAAGCAACTGCCCAATGCTCCAGCCACTCATTCCACAAGACCTCATGCCACAATAATTGTGCCCTGACCACATAAACTCATGGGCCTGTCCTAGCAAATCTGGGCCTTGTTGTAACTGCATTTATCTATGATCTGAGTTAAATCCATTAAGACAGAAATATTATACCAGCATAGTTGTGATTAAGAGCCTGGCCCAGCTGGCTACAGGATGATGGGAAGACAGCCTGGTGGTTGCGCAGTTGTCAAGTAATAATCCAGCATTATCTGGGACCCACATTCAATTAAAGACACTATGTATATGTACTAGACATGCAATTGCATTAATGTCGTCCATTGGCTTTATTTACATACTTAATATTAGCAGCAATTTTTTCCTTCTGCCATGGTGTTGTCAAAGACATCCTGTCCATCAGTGCAAATGTGAGGACTTAATTTCAGCTACTGCATGCACGGCCTCAGGGCACTGAAGAGCAGAACAACAGTGTGGTTTGATTAACTGAGTTCCTGTCTACGTTGTCAGCTGAGTCCCCTTGAACAAACATGGTCCAGCTGCTTCTTGTGCCGTTATGCATTTAGATTTGCCTTTACTATACAATAAATGAGAAATCAAGATTAAACAAGAAGGTGAGGGGTTTATTGAGCTCCTTTACTGTGACTACTGCTTCTACTGGCATTTCCTTTGACTTTTGACCTTCCTTGATGCAAAGGCTCTGGTCTCCTTGCAGCTAAGCTGTGGTTTTCTCTGAAGTACATGGGCTGTAATGTGATACCTGTGGATATGGTACGAAGGGTAATTAAGATGTTTGTTGACTTTGGTTCTGCCCCCACCAATGTGCAGCTATGTCCATAGGAAACCAGTGTTTGCTTGCTGATGAAGTGCCAAACATTGGTGCATAAAATCACCAAAGTTCCTAGTCTCTAATGTTCCATGCTTCTTCATTACTAACTGAATAAAATTCAAGTCAGTGTGTTTGGTAAAGAACACATGAGGGTTCCATTTACAATGCAGGAAACAAACATTTATAAATTGGTTATACAGTGAGGGCAGTACTTGGCTTGCTCTCTAATGGTAAATGCCCAAGGCATCATGGAATTATTCAGTCTTGCAAGAGTGAGGAAATGAAATACACTTGGCAAAATATCAAAGTCTCCTAGAAAAGACTATAGTGCACCCCAAACTCTGCTAATGCTAGTAATCAGTTCTCCACTGACTACAAGTGAGCTAGCCACACCTGATGGCTGACATTTTGCTTACAGTTCAGTGAAATTCATCCTCTTTTTATATCCTGAGCAATTTTCAGTACCATGGTTTCTTTTCATTTTTGAGTAAGTGATTTCATAGCTTCACGCATCTAGTGATCTTTCATGAAGAAGATGACTCCAGAAATTTCCACATTTTCTGGTTCTCCAACTTGTGGTCCTTTTTTCAGTTCTGTGGATACAGAACATAATTGATGCTGTTGATCTCTTCTGCCCATTTTCTTGTTCTTCTCCACTCTACATCACTTTCTTCATCATGCTAGTTCTGATGGCTGTCAAATTTTTTCCTAGAGGACATTGATAAATGAGATCATTGGGAAGTTGCTATGGATGTGGACTGTTAGGAAGGGGCCAAACTCAATGTTCCATGGACCTCCCTTACATGTGATTCCAAGGTCTGAACTGAATCATCAACATAATCTTTCCAGTCTGATATATCTAACATTTAGTGGCAATCAGGGATTTCTATCCACTTTGAATAGGATGCTGGGGGGCTCAAAAATAAAGTAACAATGGGTATAAGATGTAATAGAAGCAATGAACTTTTATAACTCTGATAGCATAATCCAGGAAATTCAGATCCTTCATTTGAGGCACAGAGCTAGAAGAAATGATCATCGTTTTCCTAATCGTACCTGGAAGCAAGTATTACTATAGGGAAGTAAGATTGAAATCTTCCCCAGTATTGGATGTGGCAGCTCCAAAGGCTTTGGAAACTGACAGTATACTTTGGAAGAAGCATAAGCACTACTGGAAGCTGCTAAAACTGGACTGTTGAGAATGAACAGTTTAGGAAATAGATTAGTTAGCAGATTATTTGTAGTGTAAGTGATAACAAGGTCAGATCAACATTATTGCAGCACTGGGCTTGACTTTCGAAAGTGTTGATTCTTGTAGGTCAAATCAAAATTCTGCTTTTCAAATGAAAAGTTCACTAAGACCAAAATAAATCCAATTAAAAATGAATACTGACATGCAAAGATGGACTTCAAAGGTCAGCAAATGGCCCGGACAAAATTTACTTGGCAGAAAATGTGTCATTAATCACAACAAAATGGAAAGGGATCCATTGCCAGACAAATGTGTCTGTGCAGAGAACACACACAGCTTGAAGCCATCGGATTCATGCTTTCTGCGTATTCTGTCAGGCAGCACTCTGGTAAGTTCCTTGTAGTTGTTTACTTCTGAGCTAACCACCTAGATTTCCTTTATCACCAGTGGAGAGATACAGGCTCTTCTGGAGGATAATTCATCTCACAGTGAGGTAGGCATGTAAAATACATCACAGGAATAATGTTCTGAAAAGTACTATTTCTCTCCATCGACTATGAAAAAGCCATGGGTGGCTGGCTGATATGCATGTCCTTCTACAACGTGGATATCTTATCCAAAGCAAGATTAATCCAGCTTTGGTCACAAGCCAGGGCATGTCTAGCCCCTGTAATGCACCAATTATGGAATGAAAAGTTGCATAATCACCACTGCACCAAAGCACTGCAGAGCTTCTGAGCTTGGGTAGGAGTGTAGCATTACAGTAATGTCACCACACTGCTTCAGGGACCTGTTTATTTCTCACACACACTCACACACACACTGATTTACATAGCTCTTGGAGTCATCTTTAAGCCGGACAGAGAAAAATCACACTTCTGGACTAGCAGTCTCAATCTGCTAATTTATTACTTCATTTTTACACATATTGAGACTCTTCTTATATCCATATTTCTCCACCTTTCTGCATGACTCTTCCACACGATGAGGTGGCTACACTGTTTTAGAGCAATTCCCAAAGCCTTGGTAATCTGCTGGAGCCTGCTAGTGAAGCAGCTGTTAACCAAATAATTCTGGACTGCATTTTCACACACCAGTGACAACTACTTGGGCAATCATGAGATTAGCAAGTTTAGTAAAAAACGAAATTGTTGCTTTTCTACTTAGACAGCAAATCTGCTTTTTTTCTAAATTTTGCATTTGGAGTTTCAAAGGTTCCGCTTAATACTAGACTGTAGTCAAGGGATTTGAATGTGTGCCGGAGAAAATGAACTTATTGGGATGAAAAAAGAATGATGTGATACACACAGATGCATGAATATAAAATACCCTAATACACACTGTTATCTGACCTTGCTAACAGAAAATACTACCAACAGGTTCAACACAGTTAATAATGGTGTAGAGGGAGGGCTAAACCCACATCTGATAAAAGGAGAATCTAATTCCTGCTGTTTCAACATCATTTAAAATTGACTGTTGCCCAGTCATGTTTGTTGGGGAAAACACTGCTCAAGAGGAGTAGTTTGTGCTGGTTTGGGCCAGGTCTCCCTCCAAAAACAAGCAACTACAACCTGCACCAGCTCATGGGTACGAGTCTGCTCCTGTCATGGGTGTATTGAAAGCATGTGTGGACCAGGAGGCTTCTATTGAGAAATGTGTTCTGTGAGAAAGGTTGGCAGAAAATGTAGTAAAAACAACCAGATCCAATCCAGAGAACTCTATGGAGCTAAGCTTGCAAGGAGAGAGTAGAAAGAAGCTGTCAGAGGAGATACTGTATGTGACAGTCACTATTCAAGACACTGATTTTAGGCATCTATTTTAGGAAATCTGACTTCTCCAACAGAAACTCAACCATTGCCTGTACAGATGTGTCTGGCTCCACCCAGATGTGCCTGCAGGTGGCAGCTGGGCAGAAGCATCAAAGACAGGTACCTGAGGTGTTGTGGGCACCCTCAGAATCTATTATTGATCCCACCAAGAAGGACCTCTTCCCCCCTTGGTACAAGAAGACTATAACAAAGAGCAGTAAGACCCTGAATTTTGGCTTAATCCAACAGCCAAAGACAGGCTCCTACATCATTAAAAGCAATGACACCCTACCAAAAGGGACAAGCCCCTACAAAGAGGATCTTGCTAGGAAAAGGTGAGGTAGTATAAGAGAAAGAAGGAAAACAGAAGAAAGGAATAATTTTTCTTTTTCTTAGCTAAGTAGGAGGACGTGGCTTAAATTTTGACTGTTCTAATTATAATGCAACTGAAAAAAAGTCATCCCACTGGACTATATTTAAAATACACATTTGTCTCTTTGTCTCTTTCTGACCAGTCTTTGAGACCTGGGTAATTCAATCCACCCCTAACTGAAGATGTCAGCAGACACCTTTCCTCAGCACTGTATGATGAGCCCCAGAGATCAGTCAGTCACTCAGCTTTACGGCACTCCTCCACAGTGAGCTACAGGCATGGAGGATGGACACAATTTACCAGTCCAAAATAATCTGAATACCAGGCTGTCTCCTTCAATATGAGGGATTTTTGAAACTTTTGATAAGTGACTTATTTATAATAACTCACAAGTAAATTTGGTTTACCTAAACCTAAGTATCTGATGCCATTTAGGATGCCCTTGTATATCTGAAATAGATAGATGTTGTCACACTGCTAGCTAGATGTGACAGATAAACTACATGAAACTTGTGGCCTTCTCCAGCAGCTGAAGGTCAGGGTAGACAAGGCAGGGCATCTGAAGTGTCACCAGACCCTATATCTAGGCTAATGATTGATGTGGAATACAGGTAACTCAAAACCTTTCCTAAGCAAAATTCCTCTCTAACAGCAAAGTTGACTCCCCTTATCCTTTAGGGGAAGTTTAACTATCACTTGGGACTTCATTTGGAAGTATGCCAATGCAGATTTCCTGAGATTTCTATTCTGCCTTTTCTTAGGCTATTCCTAATAGGTAATTTTTTCCCATGATTGTTTTCTGTAAGCTGAAGAGTCATGAGTGGAAAGGGGCAGATACTTCCCTTGCTTTGATATTCAATGAGCTAAAGCACACCCTGGAGAAGGCCATCTCTCTCTCTCTCTCTCTCTCTCTCTCTCTCTCTTTTGACTACAACACTGGCAAAATCCTTCAGTATGTCTTCTGAATTAAGTAAATAAAACTGTGTGGTTGAGTCTAAATATTAGAGCTTATTAATCAAAGTTGAGAGTGCCGTGTGCACGAGAAATTATCTCCTTTTTTAGTCCAGAATTAAGCCTAGAGTATTTGTAAGGTACACATATCTAGAAAAAGTATCACCTGAGACTGAATTTCTGCTTTTCTTCATGGGGACTTCTATGAGTACATCCACCTACAAGGAACAGTAGTTGCCAGCTGGTTGATGTGACTGAACGAAAGTTGCATGGTCTGTGTTGATGGGTGTGATTAATTGTGGAGGGTCAGCTGAAGCATGTCCTGCAACTGGGTAAGGGTGGCACTAATGCAAATTGGTCAGCTGGGAATAAACATCATTAATTCCATATGACATGTCAGATAAACAGCCTATCGAGAGGTATGCATCCACAAAACTTCAGAAGACTAGCTTGTGTGGGGCTTATCCTGAGATAGTAATAAAGGTAATCAATTTGGATTTAAAGATGTTTGCAGAGATGTGATGGACCAATGGAGATGAGGTTAAAGCATGTACCTGCTAGCCTGCATTGTAGCACAGTCAGTCAGCAGCAACTGGCATTGTAAAGAGCAAGTACAGTACATGGCCATCAGTGAAATTTCTGTTCCACAGGAAACAGCAAGGTTTCAGAAAAATATTATTGTCAGGTGGGATCAACAGTAAAAAAACCCCATCAAGAATTGAAGGGCTGAATGTCCCTATCTACCTGTTCCCAGAGCTATGTGGAGGTACCAGGTCATTACAATTTCTAGGAAAGCTGATTTATATGTGACTATACTGTTCAACCCTTCTTCTACCCCGAGCCTCCAGTTCAGATATCAGACAGGCTGCTTCCCTGTAAGTATCAGTGAGAGGAGCTGAACATGACACTGGATTCCCACA
Source organism: Atrichornis clamosus (assembly GCA_013400975.1). Classification (NCBI taxonomy): domain Eukaryota; kingdom Metazoa; phylum Chordata; class Aves; order Passeriformes; family Menuridae; genus Atrichornis; species Atrichornis clamosus. The sequence goes on from WBMZ01001350.1 coordinate 61,339, forward strand.
TCAGTAGGTACCCACTATATTTTCAAGTTCCCAAAAGAAAACTCAACATTTTCATGCAAACGTTATGTTTTCCCTAATGTACATTTTAGTTCTGCAAAACTAACATATCGTAGTAGGAGAATTCGCAACCATCTCTAAATACAAAGGCAAATTCTGGGAAAGACAGTCTCAGGCTTTCTCCCTATGACTTTTGTCTTTTTCCTCTGCACTCATGCAATCCCTGGGACGCAGACACTGAGTCATGGCTGAAATTATTAAGTACATATCAATTAATAAAAAATAATAGTTCCCCATGAATAATAAAAGCTCTACAGCAGTGTGCTCATAATAATGTAATTACTGGTGGGGGTCTCTTTGCTTGGAATGAGTAATAAATTAAGATCAGCCACTGGCAGCTTTCACACAGCTACATTTCTTTCATTAGTGTATCTTGCATTTTATACAGAGTAAGCCTGCTTTTTGGGGTCCTAACTAATATTTAAAATACAAATCTTCTATAACTAGAAGATAGATAAGTATCGCCTGATAACTAAGCCTAACCTGCAACTAAAAACTCACATAATGTTGACCAAGACCTTCATACAATCAAAGCCCAGATGCCATGAGCAGTTGTGACTTTACATTTTGCAAAACAGCTGCTCACTGCCTTTTGTAAGGCCTCAACAGGAGCACTCCAATGCATCACTGCAAGCTCCAGACCATCACGTCCATTGGTCCTTTTCTTTCCAATATAGTATTTAAATCTCCATAGGTCTGAATGTGGCTACTTTGTAGGCTGAACATACCTAGAAGATAGCACGTGTTAGCACAAGAAATTTCAATTTTGGTTCTTTTATTAAATGCTGTTTTCAAGCTAGATGACATGAAGCATAAGAAATCAGACTCTGTAGTAAAAGATCATTGACTCATCTGCTTGAAAAGGGAGAAAATTTCCCTAATTGTGCCATGAACAAAGTCACTGGCTGCATGTAACTCTGAAATCCCTATTATCCTGAGAACCTGTTCAAATCCAGGAACATGTCTAGCACCTTCTTTTGGTACCAACCTATGAACGTAAAGGAAAATAGCAAATATTTCACTGGGGAGGGGAGCAATTTTTCAAGCTGACTTTTTATAGTCTGAAAATAACTTGTTCTTTCTCTATCCTGAGAACTGATAATTAAGAAAAGACAAATGGTGTTTTACTTGCCATAGGAAAATGTTGCAGTGCTAGACAAGACAGCAAACACAGATACTCAACTGGATCTCCTCATCCCCTTCATCATACCAAAAATGAAAGAAGAAGTTCCTTTCTGACACCTCATATTCCTGCCTAGGTTTTTAATCAAGAGTATACATAAGAAATTATGTTTGCCCAATTCTGATTTGGAAAATATTACATTTACCTTCTTTCTTTATTTTCCAGAGGGCATTTCTCACTTTTTCATTTGTCTCCACTACAGTGGCTGCAAATTGATTTCCAAAAGCTTTCAAGAAGAAAGGAAGGAGGAAGTCTTACTGGTCATGTCAAAGGCTGTTCTGTTTCCTGCACAAAGAGGAAGTCTGAAATATTCTGAATTCCAAGAAATAGAAAAAATAACATTGTTACCTCAGCTGACTAGAGGCAAATGAGATTCCTCTTCCCTGACTCTGCCTGTGATATGAGTTTCCATCTAAGCAGGATGTCCAGGCTCCCTTTATGGGCAGTTTAGGGAGTTCAGCACTTAACTAACTTTAGGAATTGCCCTAACTTCCCCGAACTCTGCTGACAACTCTCCACTGACTGTAAAGGCAGCCCAGGTGACTAGCTCAGATATAGATTACTGCACTGTAGACAACCTCTTTAAGCAGATAAATCCCTCCCTGGAACCCCACACACTCTCCCAAGGCCCTGTGCTTCTGGAAAGGGAGGGATGGTTAAGACCTGAGATACCAAATGTTCTTCATTTTGTAGGACTTCAAATATTTGCATCTTCTGGAGAGTATGATATTGAGAAGCTACTGAGAGATGGTTATTTGTGACTTTGCCACAGTGCTCTGCACAAGTGCTGACCATGCTTTGGATCTAAATGATTCAGGAAGATGGGAATTGGGCAGAGAGGGGAGGTGGGGTTTGGGAATGGAGTGCATAGCTGGAGTGGTTAAAGAATCATAGAATCATAGAACATCCTGAGTAGGAAGGGACTCACAAGGTTTAAAGCCCAACCCCTGGAGCTCCAGGGCTGGATTACCGTTGAAAAAAGAGAAGAGAAAACATTTGGCGGGAGATGGGAGCAGAAAAGGAGAAATGGAATTTGAAACAGGGTGATAGGTAAACCCATGGGGATTGGCTGTCAAGAGAAGAACTGAACTTTCTGTCTACAGAGAAATTGGGATCCATGACTCCTTGCTTGAGGCTCCTCTCACTGGCAAAATAAATGAATGAATGAATAAATAAATAAATAAATGTTAGGGTTTATTCTTGCTTCAATCATAACTGAAGAACCTAAGCACTCCTCAAGGAATAACCCCTGGAGATATCCAGCACCCAGCTGCAGAGGACAGACTGCACTTCCCAATGCATATGGTAAATTCATGTCTGTTAATTCCCATTTCAGCTCAGAAGGAATCTATGAAACTCCTGTATGTCCCTACTGATTCCCTCTTCCCCTCCTCTTCCATTGCCACTGGTGGGATTTGTCTTCTTTGGTCTGGTTGATTCAAAACTAGAAACTGAAATTGTGCTGCAAATTAACGACTGCATAAACCAGAAGCAATTGCTGTGACTGTTCCCCTTCCAAAATTAAGGAGAGTTTGCCATCTAGAGGGGAAGCAAGACAGAATTCTGATCTGTCATGAAAGCAGCTTTTGATTTGAGTAGAGGCAGTTCAGTATTACAGACTGGGTAACACAACAACAGGCTCACACCACATAAGGAAGAGGGTGAGTTGTTTCTTTCTGAGTCTCAGACAAATAGTAATTTTCTTATCTAAATTGTGCAAGCTGAAACAGACAGACAATTTAATTAAACTCAGCAGATCAATGGCATTCGCATTCAGCAGAGGAAAAACCTTGCCAGAGACTGTATTTTTGGGGCCAGTTTTCTCCACTAGGCATGTAGGCACAGCTGGGATGATAACCGGCAGTGGGTAAAATTTTTTTTCCAATGGAACTGTGTGTTGGCTGCAAATTTCTGCTCAACCCCAAAGCTTCACTTTGTGAGAGTGGAAATCTTTTATTTTCTTACCCAGATTACACAAAAAATGTCTTCTCTCCAGTTCAAAGCCTTCTTCTGTATATTTTCTCCATGACAGATGTCAAAATGTGTTCTTATAATTTCTTTTTTTTTCTCCTGAGAAAACTATGAGGGTTTTCCTCCTCTATTTTCTCTTCCCTTCTGGTGTTTCTTGACTACATTAAGACGCTCTGTCCTTTCAAGCACTGAGCTATGATTCCATCCACACTGTGGCTCTGCATTTCACTCCAGTTGAAAATATTCCTGTTTCCTGGGGGAGGAGGGACTAGATGTCCTCCAAGGCTCCCTTCCACTGGCTATTTCTGCAATCCTCTGGAGCACAGACAGAGCTAGGAACAGTCTCTGCTCCATACAACACACCATTAAATATCATGGACCAGAAGCTGCATGGGGCTTGCAAGGCTGTTACTTGGGGAGGGTGGTTCAGTCAGGCTGCAAAACATCTGAGAGACAGTTGAATAAATACCCCTTTTGTAAACTACCTGCAAGTGGTTAGGAAAAATGGCAAAGGCAAACACAAGGCAGAGATTTCCAAGCATTTCAGGATTTTGAATCCTTTTGGAGTCCACATCAGGCTCTTGATCACCAGAGTGTTGAAGAACCAGGTGTGCACACCAGCAGAAAACCAGCTCTGTCTGCAGGTTTCAGCTGCTTTCCTACTTGTTCATCTGAAGTTTTCTTCTGGTGATTTTGTCCACTTGCCTTTTCTTTCCCTATGTCCTGGCACTCAGTTCTCAATATGCTCATGGGCTACTGCAGGCATTGCTGTCATGACCTAGTGCAGTACTAGTGAAACCATCTGTTGGGTCAGCCTGTCACTTTACATGCCATTCCAGGCTCTGATTCCATGAGATCACACAGGCAAAGCAGTCACAGCCCTCCCACCAGTGCCCTCATGTGATTTTAGGAGGTGGCTAAGCTACGGAAGAAGTCATTTTTCTGGATGAGATGCTAAGCTGCTGCTGTGAACACTTGTGACCTTTGAAGATCAGAGACTGCTTTCTCTAACAAAAAAGCTTGAGTTAGAGGTCCCGTTTCTGGTTAGAGAAATGTAAATTTTGCCTCTATTTGCCCTTCACTTTTAAATAGCACAGTAAACTGACTTCTGAAGTGCATTCAAGGCCTCCTCCAGCTTATAAAATGTGTCCAGGGACAACTAAATGAGATAACAATATAGATATTTAGATCTTTTCCACCCACTCCTTTTAGGCTGAGGTGCATGAGTGAATTCAGGCAGTTAATCAAGCTACTGATTGTCAGCTAAGCCACGGTAATGGTCGGTGCCTGACCGTGCATGTGTCCTTAGCATAATGCAGCTGCAAAGTAAATTGTGCTGGCTTAGCCCCTAATGAAAATGAAATCCACTGTAGAGGTAGTTTAAACTAACACACTTCTCAGTGGGTCAAGCTTAAGGCACGCATATGGTCAGTTAGCAGGTTTCATATGATGGGCACCCTCAGTAACTCAATTACTCCCTATAAGGTGCTCAGACCAGGGAAATTATCCATTTGGAATAGCAACACGAGACAGGATTGAACTGGCTGAAACTGCTCTGTGTAAAAGTCTAACACAAGTTATATCTATGCATAACCTTAACTAGAGCTGTGGAAAATTCATTGGAAGTCTTCTAAATGGAGATTGATTTTGTCTCTCTAAAAATACATAGACATTCAAACAGAAACTATGAGCTTGGTATAGAAAGTTAGGGTTGAGATACTTTCACCCATGTGACACAATGAGTCAACCTTGATAGCCAAAGTGAACTAAGTGAACTCTTCTTGACATCAAAACCTATAAAACTACGAATCCTTGTGGTTCAGTAAGGTATAATTGACTGCCTGTGCCAACACTGCCTTCCCATCCCCCTGGCATCCGGCCCACTGAGGCTACACGTCTGTAGTAAAGCTGTGTGCCATGGGTTTAGGACAAATGAATGGGAAAAACTAACTGCTTAGCAGAACAAAGCTAAAACACATCAGCTTCCACTCCCTGATGCACTGGTATGTGGAGAATTAAAGGCATTTGAACCACAATCCCTGTTCAAATCAGCGCATGCATCCATTCTGGACAACAGAGCAGCATTTCTATTTCTTGCTGTGCTGGTGATTTGCTTGACAGTAGCATGTTGAAACTCCCTAAACCCAAACTCAGGTGATATTATGTCCATCCTATCCCTTCTGGCTCTGAAAACTTCCAATGTTCAGTCCAAAGTTTCTGCACTGGAATAGCTTATGTAAGAGGCAGCTATTATTTGTCACAGAAACACATCATAGAAAAGAGCATTTTCAAAAATGTACACTAGAAGATTGGATGAAAACGTATTCCTCTATCTTGGATTTAAAGCCTTTTTAATTGCTATTAGCATTAAATTTTACTATTATATGCATTGAACTCAACTTCTGAGTCTCAGCTGGTATTTTGCAATTTTACCCTTCAGCCTACTTCTTTTTTAATTGAAACTTCTAGAATATACACTTTCTGTTCAGCTTTTGCAACTTCCTGCATGAATGAAATATCCCCTAACCCTGACCAGAAAACCCTTCCACATCTCTTTCAGAAATTCGCTTCAGCAAATGTAACATCCTCACCAGAAGGAAACACAAGCTATAAAACTTGCTGCAGCCTTCCTTTCTGTCTGGCTTGCTTCAGACTTCATTCATAAAAAAAAGAGAGAGAATGAGAAAAAGTGACAGTTGATTCAGAAGGTTGTACAATGTAAACACTCGTTCCCAGATGATGCATTGAGGTTTGGTGTTGCATATCTTTGGGGACAACATACGCTTGTCTTTCACACTTGTCAAATCCTAACGGCCATTGTTATCAGCACACAAAAGCTTCCAAATTCCTACCTGTTACTGAAATTCTTAGAAAATGAGAAACCATAACAGACTGAGAAAAAATAACTGTGATGTTTCCTATTCTGCCACTGCCTGCATCCTTAGTCTTTTCCCATAAGAACAATCCTTACTCAGCAGAGCCATCCTATTGATACTCTCAAGACTTCTCTGTGTTTCCAAAGAATGCAGACACCCTTTGTGATTATTTTTTCCTCATAACCAACTTTAAAACACTCCCTATGTGACAGAATTATTAATTCTCCTATTTATTATTATTATCGTTTCCACTTTGCAGGCAGAGAAACGAGAAGGATAGCCTTCCTTTTCAGCCATGATCAGGACCAGAGTTTATGTTAAGGTTTGCCAAGTATCCAGTCAGGATAAGGATGAAAACTTTCCACCCTTCTGAGCTAGCAGAAATGTCACTATCTCCTGAATTTTAAGGCTTTATTAGACCTTGCTGACAGAGATAGAAGCAGTACCCTTCCCACCTTGCTAGGTCTCACTAGTGGGATGGAGGTACAGGCAGTGCCCCTAGCTTTTCCTCTTCTCTGGACCTCTCTTCCTGTCCCAGCTCCACTTCCATGTCCCTCTGATTAGAGATCCAGCCTCCAAAAAAATCCTCCTGGCTCCTGCCTCAGTTTCCTTCTAGCAAGCAGTGGGATTTACACTGCGTCACATCTCTGGAAGCAAGTGAGCATCCAGCCTGTGGGTGCTGCTGGTGGCTCTCCAGATGCTTTCTCCCGCTGCTCCTCAGCTGTATCCGTCCCCAGCACGGGTGGCCCAGCAGCTCCAAATAGAAAGGCATGCCTGGCACAGGGGACACGAGCAGAGCGAGAGCAGCAGCCGCCCCCAGAGCTGGTGCAAAGGTTTCCCACAGCCTTGGAGCTGGATTTGAATGGGCTGCGTGTCAGCAGGCGGCAGGAATGCGGGGAATGTTCAACTGCAGGGCAGTCCACTTTGGGGGATTAAGGCACATGACTCCCAGACAAGAGCGATAGCCATAGCCGCCCAGAAGGCCAAACCCCACAGGGAGAAGTTGCTTCCCCCCAAGAAGTGGTCTGAAAATGCCTGCTGTACTGGCCCACAGGAGGAAGCAGGACCTGTCTCTGGTGCTTAGAGCTTCCTATTTTCTTTGAGTAAAATGAGAGCATGGCCAGTATCTGATACATTATCTCTCCTGGGGCAGAAGACCGGTTTAGGAGATGGGTAGGGATGGGGAGATATTTCTTCAATGAATTCCGTTTCCCACTGTGTGTAAAGGTTACTTCCCTCCAGATTACTTCCCTCCATCACCTCACTGGATCCTGTCACACACTTCCCACTCTGAATGAAAAGCAGAAACTGCCTTTCTGAATGAAACCACTTCTTTCTTTGTCGTGTTTGGGTGGCGAGCATCCCCACCCTGCTGCGTGTCCTGCTGCGGCTCAGTTCAGCCCTGAAATTCCTGTGTCTTTGTCAGCAGCTATTGCAGCAGAAGGCCTTGGAGTGCTTTGTGCATTTTGCTACTAAAAATGATTGTTGTGCCCCACAGATTCCACACTGAAGGACAGGTTCACTTGGCAATGCCATGTTGTGTGTGTAGGTTCCAAACTGTGTAATGAAAGGATACAGGCCTCTCTCTTTTTCTTGTTAAATCCTGCAGGCCCTCAGTGTGCCAGGTGGTCCTGAGGTCACATATTGGAAGCACACCCTGAGAGGTCTCCTTCTTGCCCCCAGTATCTCAAGGGACCCCAGAGCTGACTGCAAGAAGTCCCTTCCTCACACACCACCTGGCATTACTGCCACTGGCTTCCCAGCAGGGGGGAATCCCTCTCCCACCGGATTAGCTCCACAATCATTAAGGGTAATAATGTTTCTTAGTACATTGGACCAGCAGTAAGTAATGGCACAGGTTTGTGAAGTTCTTGTATGGTCAGAGATGGCCTGCAAAGCATTTTGAGATGAAGAGATGATGGATTTTTTGTCTTTTTCTCTTACTTAAGGAGATAGGTTTAAAGAGTGTTTGCATAAAAAACCAAAACCCCACAATGATCCAAATATTCCCAATTGCCATTTGCTGCACTGTCAGTGGGATGAGCAGACAGGAGGAGCTCTGCCTGGATCTGCTGAGTCTGACTCAGGGAGAGAGGGCACCATGACATACTAAAGGCCTGATTCTGCTCATTGGCACGCTGCCCCACATCCATCAGCTGCAAAGGAATCTTTCTCTGTTTATCCTCGTGCAAATAAAAACAAGTTTGGTCTCCAAATAGTCTGTGCAGATTTTCAGTTACAGACACTTGCTTGTGGGATAAATAAATGATTATCATTGAAGCTGTATAACAGAGAGAAGGTTTCACATTCCTCCTTGCTCCCCAAGCGCTCAGTGTCCACAGCAGAATACCATCTGGAGTAAGGACATGGAAGTTTGACATAGTTTGCCTTATCTTTGCTGTGCAGGACTGGAAAACTTCATGTTTGTAAGCTAACACCCAGATCTTATTCTTTCTTGAGAACATAGGAACATGCAGTTTGCCAGATAAGCTAATGCTTTTGCAGGTGATAATTTGTGCACAAAGTGTGACAATGCACATTCAGATCTTCAGTTCTACTCACAGATTATTAAAATATTGTTTATGAAACGTAGAAATGTATCTGTACATTGTTCTGTATCAACCCAAAAGTCAAACATCCCAGTTTGTTGTCATGAACCTTAGGCCCTGTCATATTAAGGAGGAGACTGAGGGTGTACATTAAGATTTAAGGAACAGAGTAGAGCAGCTTATGTGCAGAATGATCCTTTTCTAATCGATTAGCTAATAATTGCATTCCTAAGATCATCATATGGGATCATTGTCACTATAGCCCTCCTCCGTGAGTTATACAGGCCTTTCAAAAAACACTTAATTTATGCTTTTGCCATTTATATCCCTTGGCAGTGATTTCCCCATGTTAGTTCTGAACCCTGTGCAACTATTTTCTTTTCTTCACTTGAAATTTAAGACCATGACTTGACAGTCCAAGGCAGAAAAAGAAGAAGCAACAAAGAGAACTCCTCAGAGAGAGAAGATACTGGCACTGATTGAACCAAGCTGCCCAAGACAGTGTGGAGATACAAAGCTGGGCAGGAGTACAGCCAGAGAGCTGACAGTGCAGACCTCCATTTGCAGCCCTTTAACTTTGCGAATTAATGGCTCTGCATTGTGGAGCTGAGGCAGGTAGGAGCTTTTGGCTGCAAAGGTATCTTTACCTGGAGTTTAATGCTGCCTTTAAGCCACCATAAACCAGCACTTGCAACCAGAAAAAGTAGAACTGCTGCTAATCCAAGCAATTTATTTCTGCAATTTATTCACCATGTGTCAAGGCCAGTATCTGTGGCTTTACAATAAATCATATCTGTTAAAATGACTTTTGGTTGCTCTTTCCTGGACAGTTTTAAACCAGATCACTTCTAAGACCCTGTTACCTGCAGAACTGAGAAGAAACTACTCTTAGTGACGGCTACAGGAAGGGCAGGGACTCCTTTGAGTGGCAATGGTGGCTGCTGCTGGCTTACACTGAGCCCAGAAACACAGCACTTGACTCCCAGGTACCTTCTGCTTGGTGGTGTGTGCTTTGACCCCAGACCAGCTTAACTCACAGCACTCGGGTCACCTCACCGAGGCAAAGAGGCCAGAACTGTCAGCAGAGTCCAGGACACCATCCTGATGGACACACGCTCGGGGCCTGACGGACACACACCCTGAGAGGAGCCACTTGCTGCTTACTCCCACTTGCTTTCTGTTGACAGAGCTTTTTCACAGATCCTCACAACAACGTTTTGAGCAGTTAATATACGTATTAGGAAATAACTGCTCTTTATTGGCACTGAATGAACCTCTTTGCCTGGCTAAGACTCGGGAATGCAACATGTCATTTACAAAGCTGTCCCGAGAGAGCAAAGACAGATTACAAAATATGCCTTATATTCAGTTCATTTAAGTGAGCAAGATGACAGCACAAGGAGCATGCATTGAATTTACATGCTGAATGGTCACACTTAGAAACCCGACAAATTGCTTTGCAAAATTAAATAGTATTACCTTAGAGCAGAGACAAATGCTCTCCACAGGAAAAACAGAAGAGTAGAAGGAAAATTGCAAACACCAAGGTAACCTTATCTGCTTCAAGAGTAACTTAATTTCAAGAGTAGTGGTTTACAGGTATACAGGGGGCAGTCCCTCTGCTGCAAGTGAGCCAACTCCCAGCTTTGAGATATTTGGAGTAACAGGCAAATAAATTCCCACTTAAATTTTATCCACCACTCTGGATTTGGCTTAATAAGCACAGAGATCTGGTTACACAATTATTCCTGTCCATTAAAAAATAAACCTCATGTGATAGCTGACATTTTTAATTCAGCCCATGCACATTTAAAACAATACCCCATGTGTTGCTTCATGCAGCTGAAATACTCTCTTACACACTCACTGCACAACACATGCTGGGCCTGCAGTAATTCAATCTACACCCTCTCTTAGTATGAAATACACCATGTGATGTTATTGGCCTGGAATAACACCAGTGACATCGTGTATCTAATCTCCACACATTTCTTGTCAGAAAACAAAACCCAAGAACATGCCCATCCCCAATAGGAAAACAAGCATGGAATGCATGGAGACAGAGTACTCAGAGCCACCATCCTGATGTTTGTTTCCAAGAAAAATGGTTACAAGTTAAAAGCAAAGGTTAACCACCAACTCAGATGCTTGACTTTGCTAAGTTTTAGTCACAGCCTTTGTTATTTTTCACAAAAAGACCAACTCTGATCTCATTCACAGTGGTTTGCACTCACGTAACTTCCTGACTTGGTTTAAATTACTCCAGTCACGATGGAAATGAGAACAGGGTCAGGATGAGGGAAAAGATTGATAGTTCAAACAAAGGGCTGCTGAAATGACAGAAAATCATGTCAGTGATCTCCCCTGCTTTTTTTAATGTAGGTTAACAGAAGGGCTAAAAGGCTTCCCCAGCTCCCCCAGCCAGTGTTGGGAGATCCCCGTGCTGCCACGGTTCAACTCAGACATCTCTCTTCTGTTATGTACAGAAAGTCAGACAAATGAAAGTGAAGATCTTCATTTGCGAGTCACCCTCAAGAGCTGACATGATTGACAGTGCTTACGGAAAGGTGCCGACTCACGATTCAGTGGAATTTCCTCGGCCTGAGCAGGTCTGATCAGGAGCACAAAGGGAGGTTGGGGCTTGCTGAGGCAACAGCTCCCTCTAATGATTGCTGGAAGTCAATCTCAGGCAGGGAGAGATGCTTGCTTAAGCGCTAGAAATGTATCAGGAAGATTCAAAGGAAGCAGCTCTCCTCCCGGTAATCTGGCACCCAGATGGAGCTGGCATCTCCATTTACTGGTCACTCTTTACCGACAGGCAGCAGTAAACAGTATTTTGACAGGAGGAACAGGTTAGGGGTTGATCTTCTCTGGTCACACACATGCACTGTCTTTATTTACTGTGGCCCTGGCAGCTTGGGCTGACTTTTTTCAGTTGTTGTTGGAAAGAACCCCTTTACTTACACAGAGGAAACTAACCATATGTAACTTACACAAGGCTGCCTGTGTAATGGAAAGAAAGCCAAGTGCTCCTGTGGTTTGCAGTGTAGGGATGGCCACTGCAGAGGTCAGAAAGGGTCATTTCTGACTGGGCTGTGTTGGTGTTTGACCCAGCTGCCTAACACCATTTCAGCTTTTTTTTTCTCCCATTGATCTCTGCCTGTTTGGGGCAATACTTGAAGGTCTGATCTCCCACCTAGAGAAATTAGCAAGAGTTCTCCTGGAGGTCTCAGGGAGAGTGGGGTTGACAATAGCTCTTAATTCACCTAGCTATGGAGAGAGCCCCACAGAACTCTATCACATGCACAGAAATTTGGGTAATTTCTAGACTTTTCCTCACTAATGCCTTTGAGTTGGTTACAAGATTTTTTTTTCCTAGAAGACTCTTGGTTTTCTTCCTTCTGGAGCTATCACCATTTCCAATAGCACTAGTTACTTTTACCTATGTTAGTAAGTGCTGCATGGCGAGTTGCAATTGCTTAGCAGATCTAGGATCAGCCCACACACCTGTAGGAGCTCTGTTAAGATTACTGAGTCAAGGAACTTTTCTCCTTAAGTTTTGTTCCCAGTCAGCCAGGAAACATAGTCACTTAAAAGCAGCCCACAGCAACAGCATTCTTTAATCTAGTGTTGAAATTAACCTGAGCTTAATCTGGACAACACAGCATGATGTGCACCACTGTAGGGTATGTGAGGTCCTTTACACCAGACCAAGTGAAACACAGAAGCTGCAACACTGCTCTGGCAGAACACCACATCCCCTGGTACCCTTTGGGCACTGGCAGTCCATGCCCCATGTGTAGTGGAGACCACCCTCTCCTCCCAGCTAGACTTATCCTTCAAACTCCCCCAAACAACACAATATCCCACCTGCTCTCTTTCCTGGGCAACTGCTGCCTGATTTGAAGATTTAAGAAATCAAAAATTGTTTAAAAATAGTCTTGTGAAGTCCCCATGGCTGCTGCCTTGGACTAAATCTAACTAATAGATTTGGTCAAGAGAATGGCCCGAAGCTGTGTTGGGGAGGTTTAGGTTGGATATTACGAAAAAATTCTTCACCCAGAGAGTGGCTGGGCACTGAAACAGGTTGCCCAGGGAAGTGGTCACAGCCTCAGGTGTTACAGAGTTCAAGAAGCACATGGATAACTCTCTCAGGCACATGGTCTGATTTTGTGAAGGATCAGGAGCTGGACTTTGATCATCCTGGTGGATCCCTTCTGACTCAGGATGTTTGATGATTCTAACAGGATTTTTGAGAAAGCAAGCATTTAATTAGAATTAGTAATTTGCCTAGGGAGACATTAATTGGAGGAGGGAGGAACATTTGCTTGTAAGAAGTGTAGAAACTTCTGATTACTATTTAAGCACTCTTTTTAATTTGCTGTGTGTGAAAGATTTTTTCTATTTTTGCAATAATAGACTTAACAATGAAACGTACAGATAATCTTTCTAATACACTTAGAGGTCTAAAACTGAGAATCTGTAGGAAACCATTGGCCTGATTTTCTAAAATTTAGTGTTAGGAAATTGTAGTGCACGAAGTCCAGTTTTTAAGGTATCTAAACATGATGTCCCAATATTTCAGGTAGTTACTGAAATCAGCATTTAACTGCTATAGCATCTAAACACCAGCTTGATTCACCTGGTTTCCAACTTCACACCTCCTCCTGGGACTTGCGTCTGGAAACTGGGATGTGAGTGTCAGCTTTATACTTAGTACTGCTTGTTGCTACAGACCACAAAGGAGGGAAAGGGCTTTTAATAAATTGTGCAGCAAAATCTTAAAAATCAAGGTCAGGCTACATGATTACGGTCCTTTCTTCTTTCAAAATCAATGGATCCCAGCAATGTGATCCCATCACTTGTGCAGTACATCTAATTGATTGTACGTTTGCCTTGCACACCACTCAGGAAATTGGACACAGCTGCTATGACCATCACTGCACAGAAGACTCCTGCAGGGAAGGCAGTAGAGTCAACATATTTTGGCTGTCCCTAACAAATGGCACAACTCTCAACAGGCACTTCCACAGAGGCAAGAGGAAAGTGAGAACAAACAATGAGCAGAGAATGTAAATACCAGGCAGTCAAAGTGTAAAAGGGAACTGCTTTGCACAAGCCATGTTTTGACTGGAGTCCTGGGAGGGAAGGCAGACTGTACCTTGAAGCAATCACAATCACAAAGAACAACCAAGAAAACAATCCACAACACTTGCAGCTATTTTGAATCATTCATCTCAGAAACTCACCTCTCCTCTTTATAGGAGAAAGTTTGTGTGGAGGTGACAGCCCTGCAAGGCTTACCTTTGCTGATAAGATTTGCTGTATTCCATCAAGCATACCTTGTATTGAGCAGTTTTTTCATCCTAAAAATCAGTGCAATCTGCATTCATCAATATCGCCTTTGCCAGGTTGAGAGCACTGAGCTCTGCACAGAGCACAAGAGTCTTTCCCTTTCCCTCTCAAGTGAAGGGAACACCAAGTGAGTCTCTTAATGCATGTCTGACCACTAAACCGAAATAGCAAGATCCTGAACACAGACCTGCACCAATATTCACTTTTCAATGCAGAAGCAGGAAGAAGTGTGTCATTATCTGCATATTTTAGAACAAACACTTGGGGTTTTCAGCTTTGAGTTGGGTGGCTCTCTGTGGAAACATCACCTTCCCAAACTGTTCTGTGAACCAGCTGTGAGATTAGTCCACCCAAGAGACTTCCTGGGATCCAGCCAGAAATAGCTCATGAACATCAGCAGCTTCACAGTGCTTTTCCCCATGAGACTCTTACACTGTGGCACCTGTGATGTACTCAGAGCAACGAGCCACCACCTAGAAGGGGAAGCCACATCGCTGGGGGCACAGCATCAGAGAATCCCAGCCAAGGGGAGGAGAGCAGGTCAGCACAGCACTGAGGATGGCGAATACTCCCAAATGGGTGGGCCATGAGATATGGAAACACAAGGTATCAGGTTAGACATGTCCAAAATAAAGAATATAAGGACAAGAGGCAGGACAGATTAACATTTTTCTGGGGCTCAGAAAACAGAGAGGTCAGCATTGTTATCAACATTGTCTTCACTGAAGTGAGGGTGCTGTCCTCAGTGGGCTGTGGAGCTGGGTCCTCTGCAGTAATGAAACTCCTCACATTTATGAATGCTTTTAAGAGCCTGGCCCATCAATGCCAAATCACTTGTCCAGCTTTGCTGCAGACAAAATAAAATAGCTCTAGTGAGATAAGCATATTCTGGAAGGCTGGGATTTTCCAGCAGAGAGGGCCAAGTCTCTGTTGGTGGCTATAGTCACTGTTGAGCTCAGCTCCACACACAGGTGCCAAATGACCATAGCAGAGATTTTGGCAGTGGAAAAGCAGTTGTAGTAAATGACTGTGTGAAGCCTTGCGTGCACTTCACCTAAAGTGTTACAGCTTGCCCTGCCCTTCCTAAGTGCTCCAGAAGTGTGGGATTCTGCTTATCAGCACAATGAGCCAGCAAAAGCCCATCAGGAAAGTTCAACACTATTCTCAGCAGTGTGAAAGCAGCAGCAAGGAGAAACCCGACTAAAAGCCAGAAGTCTCCCATTGCTCCAGCTCCTGAGCCACCAGCCCCAGGGGAAGGAACCACAGTATTTGGACAAGGCTCTGAGGGAGGAAGGTTGGCACAATAACTGAAGACACCACTGAGCACAATAGAACTATGGGTGGCTTTTATTCTTCCAGTTGCAGACTCAAAGGTTCCCAGACAGCCATCTCATTCTCTTCTTGGGAAATTGGTGCTTGCAGAGAGACAACAATCCGGGTGATTCATCACCAGGCCCAGGCTTACCAAGGGACCTTAGAGAAGCTGCAGCACTTAGGGTGGTATTTGGCATGTGCTGGGCTGACACAAGAAACAGTCTGTGTTGAAGACAGAGTATATTCACTTTGCCCACTCATTGCCTGATTGGTCTCCTCTTGGTCTGGCATCATTCAGATGTTTCCCATGCCAACATGTCGACTAAGCCAAATTGTTTCTTACATTAAAACCCTCTGGATCTGCACTTTGTAAGTCTTCAGATTCCCACAGATGTTTGGCTTGGGACTCCTGAACTGTCCTGTCCCAAAGCCAAAAAAGATGTGCAGGTTGAAACTGAATTTTTCCCCAGACTAGTTGAAATGGTCAGCTGCTGCTGAACGCACAGCAGACTGAAAAGTAGGGAAAGGAGCAGGAGTCAGGCTTGTCACTATTTGACCATTTGTTGCTCACCTGTTAGGTCCAAGCTGAACTGGGTCATGCTGAAGAGTACCAAAATAATGTGGAGCTGTGCCCCTGTGTGGGTGAAACTTGGTGCCCCTTCACCAGTTTGTCCCTGGTAGTTTACACCTAATAACTCATATTCAATATCCCAAGCACATTCAATAGCTGAGTATTTCTGAGAAGC
Organism: Atrichornis clamosus; assembly: GCA_013400975.1. Lineage (NCBI taxonomy): Eukaryota > Metazoa > Chordata > Aves > Passeriformes > Menuridae > Atrichornis > Atrichornis clamosus. Next base: position 77,390 of record WBMZ01001350.1, read on the forward strand.
CCTGGGTGCCTGGTGACATCTTTGCATGTCTGGTGACATCTTCAGCTGTCTACCTGTTCTCAGCCAGCACCCAGTGGAGGCTGAGCCTCCACACAAGAACTCCCAGTGTAATTTTATTGTATTTTCTTTAATTAATTTCTGCAGGAAGCCACAGGCCGTTCCCGTCCCTGGAAGCACTTCATTAGCTGGCAACCCAAACTTCACAGAAAGCAGCAACATGACAGTGGTAATGAAAACAAGACAAAAACAAAAAACTGTGAACATTTTTATTGCCACTGGAACCACCACCATCCACAGAGTATATTCAGAGCTGTCAGCAATGCCTCTTCTCATTTGGGACCCAGTCAAAACAAAGCTCTAAGTCAAATTTCTTGCCTGACCATTACATCAAGTTTTAGTTTCATTCTCAGTCATGGCCTGACACTGATTACGTTATGAAATTCATTAGGGAAGAGAAAATTGCAGTTATTTCCTTGATGGAGCTGAGTGGTACAATTGCAGAATAGCCAGGAGCAACCAGGGAAAACATGCCCATTAGAGGCTGGTGTAATCCCACCAGGATCATAGCCAAGCATTCACAGGAGAAAAAGCAGCTGTGGAAGTGATGTTCTGACAGAGCACAGGGTAATTTTTTAAAAAAGGAAGATGTTTTGCAAGGCCTGATCTTTTGGGTCATACTGAGAAACAAATGTACACAAAAGCATCAAGGAAATGAAAAGAGAGAGACTAACTGTATTCCAAAGGTTTTCCTGCTGTAGCTATCTGTTATAAGAGAAGAACCTGGTGGCATGTTTTATGGTCATTAGTGACTTAATTAGGAAATGTGCCATTTCACATCGCCCTGTTCCCCTCTCACTGACATTAAATGGTTCATTTCCTACTGTTCTCACAGCAAAGGTAATGCTATGAGAGCAGTGATATAAATGAACACAGGCTGCTCAGAAACTCTTAGAAGGAAGAAGGCACTAAGATCTTTACCACAAACAATCTCACACTTTAGCAGACACATAAACGAAAAATAAATAAAAAATCTTAGGGGAAGAACGGTTTTATTTCCGAAGAGTGGTTGTGATTGAGCACAGGTAGTTTTCCTGAGGAGATTGTTTTCTTTGTGGGACTAATGTGAAAAATTTCCCACAGAATGGAGCCACTGTGCTGGAAAGTTCGAAGCCAGAAGCTGGGGACCCCAAACTGGCAGCACCAAGGGGAGAAAAGCCTGCACTGGTCCTGACTGCCTTGGATAAGAGCACAGTGTAATTCTCACAAACCACAACTGACAAGGTGCACTGGGAGATTGGAGGGAACTTGTTTCTTCTGTTAGTAACCACAGGAGTTTCTTGTGGTCGGTAGTTCTGAGAACGGGAAGCTGGACAAGCCGTAGGTACAGGAGATTCTTGCTGCCTCTGGGGTTACCCACCCAGCCAGAGCTCAACTGATTAGGAGGGTATCAGAGTTACATAATGACATTTCTGGGCTGTTTTACAGTAAGTGTGTGGGGGGCCTCTTCTCAGCGAGGGATGGGGGTTGCGGATAGCAAAACCACAAGAAATTTAATTTAAATGGGAGAACAATTTAACAAATTCTTGTAATATACAATGTGCAACCAACACATATCATTGAAAAATTGAAATACATCAGGTCAGTATTTAAAAAAATCTATTCGTGTGTTTAGACCTGAAGTTCTGCTTTTAAAATGCCTATAAAATTGCTTGTGATCCACAGTTATCCATCTGTCCTAACATCACACATCTGAAACATTGACATCTGAGCTAAGCTCTGAGATCTCCAGAAAGAGAAATTAAAAGCCCATTAAAAGAAATGGGCACTTTTAGTATGTTCTTACAATGACAGTTGTAAATGTTTTCTTCAGAATGCATCACACTCTTCTCTGGTCTCCAGTGGCTACTGAGAGTGCATAGTTACTAGTCCACTTGCAGATACACATGTACTAGATGCCTGTTTTATGCACAAGAGTCCCATCCCAAATGTCCTAACATATGTTTAATAACCCAGCATAATAATGGCAACTTTCAACAATATTGTAGTGGGAACTAATTCAGCTTCTTATAGAAAGTCTTTTCCAGGTCTTTTGTCATTATAGGAGGCATCACCCATCTCCAAATTGCTCGTGAAATGGATGCCTTGTGCAGAATGCATTCATCAAAGGCCACCAAATTCAGGTTTTATGAGGCCAACGTGTGTTAGACAGCATTGCTATCCCTCACAGCAGCTCAGGCCGTTTTGCAGACACAGTGGTTTTCTGTGTGGAAGAACTTGAAGCAACTTACCACAAAAATTGCCATGAGAGATCACATTACCTGAAAACAGATCAGAGAAGAGTCAGCCTTCATACCCATTCCTGTCACCTGACACCAAGTGGAACAACGTTTTCAGCAACTTTTGATTGTTTATTAAATAATTATTTCAAAAATACCCATGTTTCCAAGTGAGAAACAGCTCCATAAAGCAGGGCAATAATTTCTCCAGTGTGGGTTTTTTTCTCTTAGGTTCTTTATCCATAGGGAAATTCAAGTCTCCTTCTATATACCTTCTACAACGTTAAAATTGTATATGGATTTCAGATGGCAATATTCATTAAACACTATCAACTAGCAGCAGCACGGGGAAAACCCTTCCTTCATCATCTCATTGGATGTGGAAAAAATAAAAGAAAAGATGCTATTGTCTGGATGTGTTTTGTGATAATACTTTGAGAGACAAAACATTTCTCCTCCCAGCTCTAAAGCTATTGAAGAGATTTTCCTAACACACTCTAAAATGATTTATTGTAGGTCAGAGGGCAGATGGAAGAGAAAAAGATCAATCACACAGGAAGAGATAAGTTTTCTCCTTGATCTTTCTTCCTTTTTTTTTCTAGAATGAACAGCTTGTAGGATTTAAAAACTATTTCAAGGCTCTAAATTCTTCAGTGATCATATTGTCTCCAGTTTGCTTATGGTTAAGCTTTTTTTAATCAGAGTGCTAAGTTCATGGTTCTGACCATACAAAAGCAAAAATGCAACCATTGCACTGTAGTAAATAGTCAGCTGAGGTGTTGTGAATAATATACTTTTAGTGAGTGGAAAAACTTCTCTGTGAGTGACGAGAAAATTATAAACCAGTCTGTAGTACTCTGAAATGCAACCCAGTGATGTTAAAGTCCTATAGATGCCCCACAAATCCATCATGATTAATGTTATCACAGCCTGGGCTGTCCCAAGGGTTGCAATAATGATTGGCCACTTTTCATGAGGGACTGTGAAATGGTTTTTTTGCTCTGCATGCAAGACAGAGAAATCATTTAAGTGCAATAGACTGAGCAAAGCTGATTACATTCAGGTACAAAATCATTGCATTCATAATGCAAATGTTTTCCTTCTATGTAATATTAACAAAGGACGTTGTCCTTTCATTTCTCAGGGAATTAGTCATGCAGATCCTATTGCCTGTCAGGAGAATAACATGGCTGATTCCTCAATAACTGTATTCAAAACAAATCCTTACCTGGTAATTCATGTTTTTCATTCTAGCATACTGCAAGTATGAAGACAGAGGGGATACGATGGTTTTGTGCTCATTGCAATAACCACAACACTTGGGACTGCTTTTATTAGCCAGACATTATTTGCATAGCTGTAGTGTTTATATGTCCCAACATGAGAAGAACTATAGATGAGCTCTACAAGACACAGAACCTCCTCCAAAGTGTTTTGAAGTCAAATCCACAGAAAATTTGTGGCATAAGACATGTTACAGAAGCCAGGGCAGGCAGTGACCTACCCAGCCAGTGACAATCAGAACCAGCCACATAAGAATGAGCAGCTGGTCCTAGCAGCCAGCAAGGTCTCATCTAGTGGTGTTTCTTCTGGCTGTGACTCTGATTCCCACTCTCTCTGCATGTTCGTAGGTGTTGCTTTGCTCTTCCTGACAAGGCCCAGGTCTCACGAAAAAAGATGAGGGTGTGCAAAGTAAGATCTGGATACTCTGATGTTCAGGCACTTCTTTAGAGACGGGTGCTTGGCCAGCTTTATCACACGTGAAAATCAAGAGGGATGAGCTCCAATACAAGCCTGGAACCAACCTCAAACCCACCCCCCTAGATCTATAGAGGAGCTTCTTCACTTTTTGTCCATACAATCTCAGGCTAAGCAAGACAGAAAATCAATCATCACTTTCATTCAGACGAGCTGATAGCAAAAGCATAAACCTGGGTTTTTATGAGTATTTTATGCATCAAATTCCCGGTTTTAGGTACAGTGCCATAAATGTTTCCACTATTTTTGCCCTAGGTAATGTCCGGCATATAGTTATCAGCTTGAGCAGCATAAACCACGGAATGAAATCACATCCTCACTAAAAGTACAAGAGATCCAGAATTTTACCCAGAGGTTTCCCTGACACTGACCTGACAAGGGTATCCATATCCCCTCTGGCAGACTGGGCAGCCTCTAAAGAGTCCAGGGTCCCAAAATGGCACTTGGAATGCAAGTGCTAGGAGCTGTGGTGTTAAATCCTGCTGCTTGTAATGTAGGCATACATACCTGAGCACATCTCTGCAAAGTCAAGTGGGAGCTGATCGACAGCGTGTATGCTCTTTAGGCAGCAAGACAGACAGACCTCAGCTAGACAGAACCCTGACTCAGGACATCAGATCCCACCCTGGTCTCCATCAGCTGCATTGGGACATCATAGGTTGTGACAGAGATCTACTGCCAGCCAGCTTGGATCCAGACATCTACACTGTGAACACCTAAAGTTAAAAGACTTGAAACCCATCCTTAAAAGCTTCTTTCATTTGAGCCTTGATAAAAAACACAATATAGAGAATGGCAGAGTGAGAAAGCAAGACCACATGAATGCTGGTTTCCAAAAAAAGTTCCTTCTGTCCTCTCAGCACCACAAACAATAAAGAATTTTCTTTTACTAATAGATTAGGGAACCTTGAGAAATCAATCATTACTATTCTTCAGTTTCTGTAACAAAATGGAAAGGCATTAATTTTCATTTTATGGTATATCTACAACTCAGTTTACAGAAACTGCTCTCAGAGTTTGATTTTTTAACAGCCTTCATGGAATATTTCTTAGTACTAGACTTGGTTTTCTGTCCACTAGAAACTAGCTGAGTAAATAATTTATACTCTTAGATTTTCAGTAATGAAATAAATTATTCAACATAAATTAGGTAAAGACTCACCTTCTGCAACATCTTCAGTTCTCTTCTGAAAGCTGGTTCTGTCCTAAACCCTACCTGAGATAATTACATGGTTTATCAGCTGACCAGGTTCGTTGGCATTGGTCTTGCACTTGTACCTTCACCCTGTATTCTCCCCAGGCTGCCAACATATCAGTAACAAAAATTTGTGACCATTTAGTCAACCTTATTGGTAAAATGGAGCTAATTCTTTCTGTTCCTGGTTTTTTTGCAGCATGTGGAGGAAAGCACCCGAGTCATTTGGTCACCCTGAGGATGAGGGTCACCCTATCATGAGCCACCTTGGCCACCACAGTGAGCTACAACCCCCTGTCACCTGGGTCAAACTCCTCAGCTCCCAGGGGAGGTGAAGCCCAAAAGTTGTGTACAAATATTCTTGAACTAGAGGAGGCTAAACTAAACATTTTGCAGACAAACAAGATAGGTTTTTATTCAGCTCCACGTTTGTGAATGTAATACCATCAGAGAAGACATCTGTGTGGAGGCTTCTTTCCCATATTATCCAGATATGAAATACATTATGATGAATTGCAGGTGTAGCAAAACTCTATCAAAGTCTGTCCACATCATCAGTGATCATAATCTCCTGAATGTGGTGGTGATGCTGCTCTTTCATTGCCTGGCTTTTGGAATACAGACAGTCTGCTTTGACAACACGTCTATAGTGACCCATCCATTACACTTTTTGAATGATTTGTGAGACGGAAAATGAGAAAGTTCATGAACACAAAGTTTCATTATTGTGTTTCCCCAGCATTACAGAATCTGCACCAGGTAGTCAGTGTGGAAAGCCCATGGGCCTGTCACTGGCAAGGGACGAGAGCAGAAAGCCTAGTTAGCCACAGTCCAAGAGGAACCCCTGCTGATCCTTGGAGGGATTGCAGTGAGCACTGAGAAAATGTTCAAATTTTACACCCTTCAGGCAGAGAAATTGTGTTAATGTGAATTGAAATGCAAAGGAAAAAATAAAAGAAGGCTCAAAAGCAGGAGAATGAAAAACTACAATGGATTCAGACAAATGTGCTTTAATTTCAGTTAGTTTTGCAATGGGTACTTTTGCAATTGGGAATATCTGAAAAAGGTTTTGTCCAAGGGAATTTTTTTTTTAGACATAGTCATGAAAACACATGTTCTCTTGTGGTTTATCTTTATTCACCTCCATTAATCACACAAAACAAGTACCACTCATCAGACAGACAGACAATTGAAAGGTTAGCATGGACTTTAGATGAATTCATAGTGAATTGCTAAGACTAAAATACACCACTTGCATATAATGATTTTATTTCCTTGTTGGTTTATATCTTGGTGGTTGAATATCCATATTTTCCTTTCCCCACTGCCCTTTCAACAGGAGGTCCAACTGTGTTTGCATTTCTAGTGCCCAAGATGAAAAGTTTTCCGAGCTCATAAAGGAAATATTTGTCACAGGACAGAATAAAGCCTGGATTCCCTATCACCAGGCTCAGCTCCCCCACAGGAGCATGACAGCATGTGGCTCTTGTACCTGAGGAACAGACCTGTTCTGTTCACAGATCCTGCAGTGCCTCAGTGGTCTCCAAAGCAGATGGATGGACTGGAACCGATGGTGTTCTTCAGTCTCCCCCATTTCTAACATGGGCTTCACCCATGGTTTACAATCCGAATGCAAAGGACCTCATCTTCTTACATACATACTTGCTGTAGCCAGTTCGTCTTACACTTGATTCTTCTAACAAATCACATACATAATGATGTAAATCATACCACTGTCTGATGATTAAAAGGCCACATGGTGCCTTCCAGAAGTGCAGTGTAGAGTCTGGGAAAAGCCAGCAGGAGTCTGAATGATCCGTGAAGCCAGGGCTCGTACTAACGTGTCTCACACACATGCAGAATCACCATCTCTTCCATTCCGGGCAGTTCATCTTGGAATGATGCTGGACAGCAAAAGGCATCAAAACCCATACACAGTATACAACTAATTCAAATTCAATCAGATATTTGTTTGGGGCCCAAGAAGAGTTCGGCCTTAGTAAAAATCTGGGCAGGATGCATTATGCATTATACCTGGACACCAAAAGCAGAGAAGATAATCTCTGAATCATAGGCACATGGGGTGATTCTTGGGGCTGTCCTGTGAAGGGCCAGGAGTTGGACTGTGATGATCCTTGTGGGTCCCTTCCCACTCAGACTCTTCTGCCATTCTGTGATTGTGTAATCTGACCTCCCTAATGCTTTCATCAATGTAAACCTATAGCATTCAACTCTCCTGAGGCAAAGAGTCATGGCACCTAAATTCTAGGATTGAATTCACATGTGCCATGTGCCCAGAGCACCACCACTGTCAGAACCAAGGACGTTTGCAGCTCACACTGCTCTCCCTGTGCACGCTCCTACTGAGGTAAAGTAAAAGGTAAGGTTGCAGATGGGAAGCAGAGCACACTTCTCTCGAGAAGAAGGGTGTAGATGGGAGGAGAATACAAGTTGCAATAAAAGAATGCAGATTTGAAGTGTCAGGTTGTTGGGGTTTTTATTGTAAAATGCCAGAAGGTCTCTCATGAACACAAATAGTCATGACCCTTTTTTGTCTCTGGTATGTTAGCTGGGAACTCCACCAGCTTCATACTTTTGGTTCCAGTCAGTGCAGAAAGAATGCTCCTGCTAAATCATCCTCCTTCTTCCAGAAGCTCCTGTGCTATTCCCTAGAGACCAGAATCTTATCTCACTTGACTTATATTTATATCTCATGGAGGTAATATGAGTACAAATACAATAAAGCCAGCAGGGTTTTATGACACACAATATTTTTTCCAAAATCTGTATCGTTAAAGTCCTATTATCTAATTGACTGCACATTACTCCAAACAACTGCATTAAGAATTTTCTCTGAGTGCAAGGACTAAGGCTTTCTGCTTCAGCAGTGGTATTGTCTGCACCAAATATCAACATTTTGGTGCAAGGACTAAGGCTTTCTGCTTCAGCAGTGGTATTGTCTGCACCAAATATCAACATTTTGCCACGTTACTGGTCATTTTTATAGGATTGGAATATACTGGAAAATTTTCATCGAAACAACCTGGGAGCTTTAGTTCAGGGAAGGAAAAATATCAAAATCAAACATTTCCTTGTAAAACTATGTAAAATTGACTCTATTTCCCTACAGTAAAAAAAAAAAAAAATTAAGTTTATGAAAATCTGAAGTTTAAAAAATTCATTGTGGAAAAACCTTGAGGAAAAACCTTGAAATCTCACTAGAGAATTTTCTGAAATTATATATTGCACTACCACTGCTCACCTATCACAACACTGTAGAAAAGCAGAAAACTATTGTCACTTTTTGGACTGGCTTTTTAAGCCAGTAAGAGTTGTCAGCTTATCTCCTTTAGCTCAGTGTCACATATTCATATAGCAATTATTTTTTTACTTTGTCATCACATTTGAAATTGAAACAAATTTCAGCCTTTCTTGGGGAACCAAAGTGTCCACAGTGTCAGCCCACAGAAATGCCAGCCAAGTGTGTCTGCCAAAGCTTGTGTCCTCCAGCATCCTGAACCATCATTGGAGAGCAAGAGCAGCCTGGTTCCCACGCAATACCAGCAAGTTATGACCTCCTCCATGAAAACCTTAGAATAGTTTAGGTTAAAAAAGACCTTCAAAATCATTGGTTGCAATGCAAACTGTAAACCCAAGTGTAAACCCAACACTGCCAACTCCACTGCTGAACCATGTCCCTAAGCACCACATCTACATGTCTTTTAAACACCTTCAAGAATGGTGACTCAATAACTTCCCTGGGCAGCCTCTTCCAATACTTGATAATGCTTTTGGTGAAGGAATTTTTCCTAAAATTCAATCTAAACCATCTTGGTGCAACTTGAGGCCATTCCCTCTCATCCTTTTACTTGTTACTTGAGAGAATAGACCAACCCCCACTTGGCTGCAATCTCCTTTCAGGGACTTGTAGAGTGCAATAAGGTCTCACCTGAGCCTCCTTTTCTCCAGACTATACACTCCCAGCTCCCTCAGTTGCTCCTCATCAGA
>WBMZ01001350.1:86660-135300 GCA_013400975.1 Atrichornis clamosus
CAGCTCTGTTGGACATGCTCCAGCCCCTTAATGCCCTTCTCGTAGTGAGGGGCCCAAAACTGAGCACAGGATTTGAGGTGCAGCCTCACAGCACCAAGTGCAGGGGGACAATCACTGCCCTGGTCCTGCTGGTCACACTATTACCAGGTGCCACTGGCCTTCTTGCCCTCCTGGGCACACATTGACCCATATTTAGTCACTGTCCATCAACGCCCCCGGGTCCTTTTCTGCTGGGCAGGTTTCCAGCCACTCTGCCCCAGCCTGTAGCACTGCAGGAGGCTGTTGTGACCCAAATGGAGGACTGGTAGTTGGCCTTGTTGAACCTCAGACCATTGTCCTTGGCCCACTGATCCAGCCTGGCCAGGTCCCTCTGCCAAGCCTTTCTACCCTCCAGCAGATCCCACCAACCTGGTGTCATCTGCAAACTGACTGAGGGTGTTCTCAAAACTCTCTTTCATTTGGGAGTTATTTTCCTGGGTAATAGCTGCAAAACTTGTGTCCTCCAGACTCCTGGACCATCAAAGGACAGGAAGAGCAACCTGGTTCCCACTCTATCAGCCAGCCATTACCTCTGTGACAACTGAGGTAGTGAGTCCCTTATGTCAAAGTTATAGTTAGAGACACGTGTTAGAAAGGTGTTAATGGAAAGATGTTAAGGACAAGATTAGCAGGAAAAAGGTAAGAGATGACAGTAATATTTTAAATTTGCAGTAAAATTTCAGAGGGCATCTGCCTCAAGCAAGAGCATGCTCCAAAGAGCCACCATCAGAACACAGGGCAAAGTGCTGAGGACAAGGGGATGAGTTGCACAACCTCAGAGCTCACTTCATTTTTCTGGAGTCAAATGAGAAGTAAAAGTAACATTTTCATCTAGAAACTACTTTTCTTTATACTGCTCCTTTCTGATACTGAATTACAAAAACTCAACACTAACCAGAACAGGAATAGTCTTGCCACACAGCTATGTCAAAAAAGTTTTATGCTGCTAGTGGTCCTATAAAGATATATGTATATAAAGAAAAAAATATATATATAAAGCAAATTGGACAAGTTTGGATACAAAAAACAGAGCAAACTGTCTCAGAAAGTCAGATCTGAGATGAGCACATAGGCCTGGGAGGGAGTATTCTCTAGAGATGTGTGCATACTCACATTACAACTAACAACAGTACAGCTGTTCTTTGTTCTTATTGAAGGATGAAGAAAGTATATTTATGGATAGATGTAATTAAAGTAAAACTCCAGCTGTTTAAAAGGAAACTTGGAGTTGTCTTGCACATCCTGAATGTGTTGTTCCTTATGAAACAGCTGAACCTGAATGTCCTTATGCACAAGAAAGCCGGTGCTTAGTGCACTTAGAGTTAGTCAAACAAATGTGAATTAAGGTCACCTTAACTCTGAATAGGAGCTTCTATCCTGACTTTTAGTTGCATTTGACAAATTTATTTCTATTTCACACCTTTTTTACGCTTAGATTCATCTCCTGACCTCCTGGTATCCTGTGGTCAGTGTGGGCATATGAAGAGATCATCATCTTCAGTGAGTGTAATGCCATCAAATCAAAGTTGCCTCCATCCTATCAGTACAAATTTAGAAATGCCCAATGGTCCACAAGAAACTAGCTCTGGATTTATCCTAATGCATGCAAATGGTGACTTTTGCTCATTTCACTTTTATATGGACAACAGTTTTGCTGTCCAGCCAGCTCTAAAGGCTTGAGTTTTTCCTCATGACCTGCTACCTATTTACAGTATTATAAATGCATTATGCATGCATTAGATCTCAAAATGAATCTGAACTCTCATAACCTTTCACACTGAGGGTGTTGTCTCCCCTTAACCCTGCTACACAGATATTTGCTTGAGATCATTTCCTTCTCTCCTGCTTCTGCCTGTGTTGAGCAAAATAAAGAAGCAAAACAGCTCTACAAACAATAAAATGCTATAAGAGAACAATGAATTTATAACAGCCCTCAGATGACTTTGCCCTAACAAAGATACCGGGTCCCTTAGCATTCAGGGACTGAAGTAACAGGGTGGGATTAGTTCTGCATGCCCATATATTCCAAATTCAGTTCAGCATGAGGTAGAAGAATAAGGTCTCTATTCCTACATTTGACTGCTAGGCAGATAAAGCCCAGCACAGCTTTGATTACAGACTTGTAGTGTAGATACTGTGATACAATCAGTAACATTCAGACAGAGACGTAGGATTAAGAGTCCATAGGTAAAAAGCTGGAAAAGTGATGAAGTATTTCAGGTGAATATGCTCATTATTGGCATTTCAACCAGTACAGCACACCCTGCCCAAGGCCCTTTTTCTCTGAGAGAGGTGCCCTTTATGGTGGGCTTGAAGCACATATTAGCTGCTTTATATTTCCCACTCTAAAAACTATTTCTGGTGATCATATATTTTGCAAAACCTTATCCTTATGAGCAAAGATTATACTATTTTGGATTATACTATTTTGGATTATTTTTTAAATGTAGATATGAACCAGTGAAAACCTGGAAAAGCTGATCAGCACATTTCAATTATTGAGTAAAAAAAAATACATCAAAAAGAAAAACAAAAAAAAAAAAACCAAACAAGCGAAAAATCCAACCCCCCAAAAAAACCAGACAAACAAAAACCAAACTAAATCAAACCAAACCAAAACAAAAACAAACCACTACAAAAGAAAGGCAACACAGGAAAACCTTTATTTTAGGATTAGAAGATTTTATTTAGAAAATTCTGGGCAGTTTTGGACAGATTTCTGGCAGGTTTGCTGAAATTGCAGTGCTACATGGCAGAAGAGGTGGAGGCAGTTCCAAATGAGTGTGTCTAGAAACAGAAGGGGAAATAAATGAGAACATGAAACACAGAAGGCCAAAACAGCTCTGACCCTATCAATCCACAGGAAGCAATTGGATCAAGCCTTCATGAAGGCAAGCAAAGATACTGAAACAGGTGGTTAAAATGAGCCTTTCCATTAGAGAATCACAAGCCTTGTTTGATAATATGCATGTAAGTGAAGATCAAACGAGTGATAAGATTATTATCAAGACACTGAAAAAACCCTTCTTTCTAGACAGAATGAAACATCTGAGAGAGATCTTATGACATGTGACAAAATATATGAGAACCCAAAAAAAGGGAGAAAGAGGCTTTTGAGGCTTTGAGAACAGAGTTGTGACTATTGCATCAACTGTGTTGTTTGGAGGATTTATGGAATCCTTAATTGGAGGCAAAAGTCATAACAGAGAGACAAAACCAAGAACAAGATTGCAGAAAAGATTCTGACTTCAGTTTGAAAAAGGCAATTAGAGCAATAGTGGAGAACATTCTTTGCAGATTGAAAGCTCTGAAGGAAAACAGGTCTTATTCAGAAGATTTGGTTAGTCAAAGGAAGAAATGGAAATAAAACAAAAGCTTAGAAAGGAAGACGAAAACTGACAAAAAATTTGAAAGAAGGACCATGAAGGTGGAATGATATAGAAACCAAATTTACATCTAGCTTTTGTAAAGAGGTGCTTTATTTTGTAGCAAGCAAAATAATTTTGCAAAGTCCTGCTATAAAAACAGAATTTACACAAGCGTGCGTAAAAAATATTACCTCTACACAAGCAAGCCTAATTCCTTCTGGGAAGGATTTAAGCAATACCTAGACAGAGTAGATTTTACCTTACACACTAGCAAATCCTTTATTAATTGTAGTTTGGGTGCAGAGATCAGGGTGATACCTAATTTATTACCCAGAGTGTGAAGACAGAATCAATAACAGCAATGCTCAGCTGATGCACGGGGGACAAATCACTCCTGAAGAGGTGGCGTGTGAGTGTGATGGGGCAGTCACCTGGCTGGAGAGGTGGAACTGCCCAGACCCTTCCAGGAAGTGTATTACCCAAAAACATGTCTTTGATTTTAATGAAAACTTCACTTTGATGAAGCCTGGTAAGTGGCAGGAGCAACATTTATACACAACCAGCTCCTGTCTGTGGCCCCTGCTCTCCCTGGGGGTCATTGCTTCCAGCCAGCAAACACTGTCCAGTGTGCTCCGCCCTCTAGGGAGGTTTTTCCATTCATTTTTGAGGCCTAACCAAACTCATCACAGCCTCAGCAATGTTGCAAACTCCCAGGGTCCAGCTGCACCCTAGAAAATGTCACAGCCTCTCTATCCATTAATTCCCTAGGTTGCTCCCAATGGAAAAGACAAGGAAATTGTCCAGGGTTGGGAACAATACTCAGCTGATGTTCTGAGTGGATCATTAGCATGTCTGTGAAAACCAAAAGAAAAGAAATATTAATTTCATGAGAACATATAAGTTGAGATAAAACAAAATCTCTAAAAGATGAGGTGTACAATTACTTTGTCAGAAGGTGCACCTGAGACAGATTGGGAGAGCACAGATCAGAAGAGGAACGCAGGGAAACATGAAAAGAGAAAGGAAAAATAGACAGATAAGGAGGAGAGAGAAGTGATTCAAATATGGAAATTACAAAAGAAAACTCAAAATACCCAGGATGTAGAGAAATTTCATACATCAAACAATACTGACTAATATGAACTGAGTAATGTTGTAAAGAAATGGCCATTTTAAAGGGCCAAAATAGACAAAGAGAAGCAGTACTCAGTGACATCTCTAAAAACTTTAATATACGATCCAAGACTGATATCAATTCATTCAGATGTGCTGAAGAAAAAAGTTATCTAGATCATTGTCTTTGTTACTCATCAAGAGTATTATTAGAGAATATAACCCCAGACATGCCATCTCATATGTAAAATCTTTGTGAGCCACAGCATACCATCTGCAGCAGTAATGGCTCTCAGACCACAACTATTGCAAAAAAAGTTTTAAAAATAGCATAATTTCAGCTCTAGAAGAGTTACATTTTATTGCTGCTATTAAAAAAAAAAAACTGTTAAAAGGGCGCTTAAAAGAGATAAAGAATCAGATCTGGAGCAGAGCAGCACCCTCTGAACAGGGCCGCTACCTGCAGAGAACACTTCTGCCCAAACTTGCAGGTTATTTTAGGTGCTGATGCTAAAAAACGGAGCATTTTCTCCAAAAAAGTGAACCAGAAAATCTATCATGATCTTGGATGACGTGAATTTAATGGGTCTGCAGGACACTGGACTAGTATATTACATCAGAGGACAACAGTCCCTTGTGAATTAGCCTCCCTCCCACGAGGTGATTACTAATGGAAGATAGAGCTACAGTTTCCATAACAAAAGGAAGATGGAGAAAAAAAAAGAACCTGGACCCTTGAAATCAAAACCAGAATCAACAGAAGTGAGGGATAAAGCAAGAGAAGGTCCAAAGCTGAGCTAAGCAGAGCTAAAACTCACAAGATACTTCAAACATCCACAGGACAGAGATGGTCAGCTCAGAGACTGGTTGAGACCTGGTGATGCCTCATTAGAAAACTCTAATTTGCCTCTGAGTGCAAATGAGTGGTTAGAGTAATTGGTCCTTAGGAGCCTGAGATAAAATATGGTGTATTCCCTCCCATCACGCGTGAGTTGAAAGCAGCTGTCAAAGGAGTCAGCACTGATGGCAGTGGCTTCAGCTGCACACAGAGATCCCCTGTCCTTCCAAGCTCTTCCTAAAATGCTAGTATTTCTGATGTCATTGCATTAAAGAATTATTATAATTCTACACTCTACACCCTGTTAACATACTTGGCAGGGCTCACACAGTGAATTTAAAGTGTTTGGTCCAGCAGATAGGAAGTTCAGATTCCTACATGATGTTGCATGTTGTGTTTTCCAGTTTTTGGATGCACTGAAAATATAACCTAAAAATGCACTCTGTGCCCACTTGGAGATAGAAAGGAATATTTAGGTTATAAAGTTAGTAAGTACATGTTGTAATAAAGGCCACACACCCAGCCTCTTTCTGCAAATTTTGCTGATCTTTTGAATCCATAATTCCATACTCCGCCTGCTTTTCCAACGTTCATTAAGAGCACAGGACAAAACTGTTTTAACTCTCAGCTGTAACTGGAGGTGCAGGGAGCCATACCCTGGGCACGCACAATGCACCAAGAGCTCTGAGAAGCCATGACCTGTATTAAAGGCTTTTGAATCTCTCTGCCACGAAAAATGAGAATAGTAGCTCAACTCCATCTTTCAGCATTAGTAAGAAAATATTTCCTTTATAGTTGGCATAGCATTTGATTCCTACCATGATAGAAAAACTCTTGGAAAATGAGTGGTGCTGCATTCAGGGGATGGTTTGTGTGGATCTGGTGAGTAAGACCATGCTGAACTGAACTGCCCAGTGTTAAATGGCCACTGCCCATGGGAGTCCCAGGAGGAGCAGGGATCTGCAATCACATCATTGAAGGTGACTTGTTGATATGAAGAGATCAGCTTGGTGCTGCCTGGGCAATTTTATCTTCCTTATCTCTTAGTTTGGGAACACTTAAGTTTGCCACCACGACAGGTTACTTTCAATACTTACAAAAGGGACTTTTGCAAAGGTTTTGACAAATATTGCAAGGAACATTTCTGAACTACTGTGCCCAGAGTCACAGGTCTCATTTGTCAAAGATGATGGCCAAGAACTGCCTCTTTGTCCTAAGAGTGTCCCAGGAGCCAGGACATGGATAGCAGCAGAGCAGCAGGCAAGACCTCTGCGAGCTGCTAAGAAACTGCTCCTGACCTCTGAGCTTTCCAGTTACAGCTGCAGGGGGATGTGTGGGGACACCAGGTTTGGTGAAAGAAAGGACACTGCTCCTGCAAACGGAAGGGGAAAGAGAGGAATGGGTATGATGTCCTCAGCCTTTTCAGCTCCTGCCAGAAAGGAAAATATAGAGTTAAATCCAACTTCCATTTAAACTTATCACAGAGGGGAAAATTTGTCATTTTAGGTGGTTTCTAGAGTTGCCTAAAAACCCAAGAGCACCAAGAATAAGCCACACAGTCACAAGGGATCACTAAACATCAGTTTAGTGAGTTGAGATACACTTTTAGTCTAAATGGTGATTAATCTGAGTAAGAAAGATTTATGGACACACAAGAAGAGAGAGAAGACCTCTGATACATAGGCTCAGATATCAGCTTAGAGAGGGTTAAGACTATTAAACATGAGGTTACAATGGAGTGAAGCAAAATAAAGGTGTCTGATAAGCCAAAGCAGCAGCTTGTCTGTGCATGCATACACCAAAGGTCTGAATCTTCATTGCTTTGCAATTTATTTTCACCTGTGATAAGGTAGGTGCAACATACTGAGCTGGCAATAATTTACAGTCCCTTTGGAAGGGCATAAGAGATGACTGTAAATGATTGCCAGGAACCAGGGTGTGGTGAGAGATGCATTGACCAGCTTTCAGCACTAGAAATAGCTCTTTTTTCTTTGTATTTAATAACTTCCCATAGGGACACACAACACTCATTTCTAGTCCTGGGGAAAAAAAAAACATTTTAAAGTTATTATATTATTATGTATCAAAAAGCTATTTTGCATCATTTATTATTTATCTACTGAGGCTTTGAGAGCACTTGAGTTTCATCCATGCATACAGAAAAGATAAAACCCAGTCCCAAGAAATTTATTAGCTAAAATATTTGCTATAACTAAACTTGAGTCAGATTTACTTAACAGATTTTTAAATAGATTTAAATGGTGTAAACCTTTCTGCAGACAATGTAAACTTAGCTTAGATATTACTTACAGAAATTTAATATCCATAATTACTGACTGGAATCCAGTAAACTGAAGTGAGGCTCTCAAGTTTAAGATGTTTGTTTTGTGGGCTGTGTATCTGGAATGTATAAGTGATTTGCAAACAAAACCTTTCAATGCATCATTTCTCAAAAAAACTCAGTTTCTAAAGAAGTGATCTTTTATGTCCAGAAAACTTCTCATAAAACATAAACCAGCTTTTACCCATCATTTTGCTGCCTGACTTCATACTTAACAGCAGCTGCCTAGGTTTTTATAAGGTGTTAATAAATCTGCTCATACTATTTTTAAATAATTTGTCAGAGAAATGCTTTCTCATTCCTGCCATGAAGACTGAAACTGTCTGGGAAGTACTTGGCTGGTATACAGATGGACCCAGTAGAAAAACCCCTGATAAAGATAGCTGATTGTGTTGTATCCAAGAATAGTTTCTGTATTATGGACACACACGGCGTGGAAAATCTGACAGTGAAGAGGTGCTTAACACCTGTGCTTGGTGCTAATCAGAGTCAAGTCAAAAGTAGCTTGGAGCCTGACAGCATCTCAGGTCCTTCTTCCTCTTCCTCAAGTACAAATTTAGGTGTAGCTGAATTTCTGTGGGCAAGGGGGATGGGCTAGAGAGCTCCAACAAAATCCCTTCAGGCCCTGATTGCTATTGCTTTACACTGAGACGATGAACTTTTGTAAATGGGAGCAGAGGGAGAGAGAGGATGGGGGAATAACCAAGAAAGCAGAGCACCAAGGATGGCTGATTGCACAAGCAAGAAGGGGGTATAACTTAGTACAATGACAACCTCAGCTGCAGTGGGGACAAACTCTGGCCAATATGACTGGAACTTAGCTTTGCTTCTCGAAAAGGGCAAATAAGATCTAGGTACCTTTCTCAAAAGTCACTGCTGCTCTCTGTGATAGCCCAGAAAAACTCATCACCATGAGTATCTGAGCTTTCCCTCGGGGTCTGAATGTCTTAGTAGGTCTTCTTCTGCATGTATTTTTTACTGAGGAATTTGAGTCAAAGGACTTTACATCACTTCAAGTTCAAAGTGGGAGACTCTGGCAGTGGATGGGTAAAAATGAAGTCAGTACACAGACCTGTGAACTAACATACCTGCTTTTAGTCTAACCTTAGTCTGCCTCTTGAGACAGAGGTTTGTAGTCCTGGGTCAGAGACCGTAAAAGCAGTTTAATAAGTTTCTCTTTCCATTAGATAACTGACTAAGCGTTTAGGTGAAAATTATACCATTAAAAAAATACCATTATCTAATGCAGTACTTGCAAGTTAGAATTAAAAATGCAAAAAGGGATGATAAACATGTAATTTGGAGATGCAGGGTTCAGAAAGGCCTTAGAGAGACACGTTCTAGGCCTGCTTTCTCTCAGTGTCTCCGTCAATGCTCCTTTCCATCTGCATTATCAGGCAGCCACTCTGCCAAGCCCAGACACTGCTGATGGACCAGGAGCTCCCCACAGTCCAGCCTCAGGCTCCCCGCCCAGAGCCACCACAGCCACTGGGCAGCACAGTCTCACTCACACTTCCTGAGCTTCCCAGAACCTTCCACTTCTAGTGAAGTATTCAAAATGCAAATTGCACTGCTCTCGCTCCAAATGCCCCCTGGGCACCCTTGGCAGGATGCTCTCCTCAGATGTGAGGGAAGTGGGTTCCAATCCCCCAGGGTGCATGACTGGCTGTGAGCCACAGCCTATTGATCTCATGTGAGTTACGTGGGAGAAAGGCAGCTCGATAGCCAACCTATGTGCAGACCACAGAGTGACACAATCCTGAATGTGTTCATAGAATACTTTATCTACTTATCACAAAAACCTTTCTACATCTTCCTTACAGCAGTGGAAATGAGTATCACTCTCACTCCCAGCTTTACCAAGGAGCCAGGGAAGGCTTCAGTGCATTTATGGACTGAACTGCAATTTACACAGGTCTAAAAAATTTCATCCTTGGCATCAATGGCTTCCTACTGAAAAAGGAATATCGCAGCTAATGTGAGTATCCACCAGACATGGCCACACAAATGAGCAGCTCCCCTGGGTTCACACTATCTGTCTTTGCATTTTCCATGCTCAGGGCCTGATCTTGCTTCCATTAAGAAAGATGGAAACACTCCAAATGCTTTTAGTGAGAGCAAATGCCTGCCTCTATACACTCCAGACTCCTGGGGTATATAGATTGTAGAATGTATTCAAGCTACGTGCCTGTATGTATTTCCTATGCCGTTTCAGTTTTTATAAACCTCTGGAGTTTGCAGCTTTGTCAGCAACAACAATGATAAGTCTCGTTCCATCTGGTGTGTTCCCAGGAAAAGTTCTTATTCTACAGAAATGTCACTTCCCAATGAAAAATCTGCTCTGCTGAAACATTCTTCACTAGTTCTGGTTTTTGGGCTATTTGAAGGGCTCATCTTGCTTTCAGATGCCTTTCACACTCAGGAAATATTGAATCAATCTGATACTGTAGTGATACTTGCTTCTTCAGTCCATCTATTGCAAATGTTAAAGTTGGGAGTCCCCATTCCACCTGGAGGGGGATGACAAACTGTGCCTGGTCATGTGTTGCTGCTCATCCTGCTCAGACAGTAGCAGTAGTTGAGACCTCCAGATCCTTTTCTGTCTGGTTCTAGGAACAGAAGTTAGCAACCTTTGGAAAGTCTTCTAAAACACAGCACTCAGCTCTGCAAATGTCATCAAGTATAAAAAGCAAACACCTACAAGTAGCCTTCAAAGTTGAATGGGATATTCAAATGGCTTCTTCTAGATTAGCACATATTCTTAGTTTTGTCTTCTTCTGCTCATGCTGTATACTCCTCCATCCATTTCCCATCTACGGATACTGACAGAGCATATGTTCTCCATATAGCTCTTCCTTGATTCTTGTTGGCATCATGTCTGTGGCAAAGGAGAAGGAAAACAGCTGCTTTGAGAGAAAATACTTGTTTGCAAAACAAACTTTTCTTTATATTTGTATGTGAAAACAGTGAAACCCCTTACATTCTATTTTGAGATAGACATGTCTTCAGGAAGAAAGATATTCTTTAAGTTATGAAGCAATGGTCATGCTTTAATGGAGCTTATATAATAAAAATGAAGTAGAAGAGCATGTCTTAACGTGTGTTTAACACAGTCTTAAAACTACCTTTGTTTTCCATATATATAGAACCTACTGGTTTCTGCAATGATACTGGAATCTTAAAAATGAAAGAGAAGCATCCTTCAAATAAATTACCTTGTCCATAATTGAAAAATGTTACTTAGCTAACATTTCCACTTCAGTCACTGTTTTGCAAAAGTCTAATTGGCATCTGTAAATCCCACAGGGAATAAGCCTGCCTGGGCACCTTAAAAGAGTGAGGACCAGTAACCTACAGAGACAGCAGCATGTACTAAGTAAATATTTATAAATCTCACCCAGTAGAAAGACATTTTGGAGACCCATGTATGCCAAGACTAAGTAGATGTAAAAAGACCACACATCTAGGTGCAAGCTAAATAAAGACCCACAACCACCATTGTCAAATATAAAATCAAACAGGAAGAATTCAGAGTAGTTTTGCTGTTCTTTTCCTCAATGGTTACAAGAATATATCAATTAAGTCAACACTGATGATTGAAAGGTTTTCCCATGTCCTTTAGTGGAAGATGATACAGACCAGATCTGGGATATTTTTAGAAGGGTTTCATGTCTCAGGAGTTGCAGGTGCTCTAATACTTCCTACAATTTGGCCAAGAATTACAACACAGTTTTGCACCACTTTCAGAGGAGGGTTGTGCTGGATAGAAATACAAAGGAAGCACCAAATGCACAGGCATATGAGCACCTTCTTTCCCAGGACTGGAAAACACTGTGGAATTGTCATGGCTTTAGTTCCTGCAGAATGTCAATGGGACTGATATCAGAGCTCCTCGTAGAAGATGCAGGTAAGGAGGAGATCTATGAATTAGTATCACTTCAACCTTCCCTACAATATTTCTTGCTGCCCAGCCAAGGGGGTGGTGGTGGTGAAGGGGTGGGAAGTGGGGTCTTTTCAGGGGAGTGAAGGGGACAGCAAGTTCTTAATTCAGTTAACGATTGCAGGAAGTGGTTTGTCAGTTTGGAGGTAGTCCCTGCTCAAAGCCAGTGCCCTTCTCAGAAATTAACTTGCAGTTCTCTAAAGATAGATTGCAAAACACCAGGGGGCCCTCGGGAACCTGCAGCCACAATTCCCCAGACAAGGAGCTCCAGAGAAGCAGTGAAATGCCCCCCTTCCTGCAGCTGCTCTGTGGACTAAACCAACACTCAGTGGAGCGGGTCTCTTATGCAAGTTCTCAGGTTTCATATCCGCAGTGACCAAGTTTTGTTAAAAATATGACAGCTGCTCCTGTCATTTTCTTTCCATGTAATTTTAACCGTTGCTTCAAACTGCACATATATTTTCTGCCTTTCAGCGATGGCAAAGGAGGTTTCCATAAAGCAAAGGAACTACCAGAAGTTGCTGGCTTTGACACTGAAGGAAAAGGTCCCCTTGGCACACTTCATAGATTGAATAAAAGAGTTTGCAAACTACAGTGAGTAAGTGATATCCGAGGTGAAGTTCAGAGTGGCCTATTCAAGCCATGTGACAAAGTAGGATTCAGTTGGGTATAATTGCAACAAAACAGGAAATTGTTTGATGGACTTCCAAGGAATAACTACCCGGTTGCCTTAAGCAATAGTGAGGATCTGATCAAAGTAACTAAATTGTATCAGGATGTATCACCCATATTCCCCTACAATAAGTCCTTTCACCAGGGCGTTTAATATGCCCAGAGAGAGCATTTCATTCACCCTTAAGGAGTCACTTGAGCTAATCCTTTTGAATGACTACATTTCACATTGCTGTAAATCTAGATTATCCGCACTGATGTCAACATATTGACTCATAGAGTTAAGCATCCTTGCAGCTGGAGAACAGAATCTTTGCATTACTTTCAACCCAAAGCTTCCTCAGTGAATTTATACTCCTTTCATTAACCAAAACTGGCACAACGGTGATATTAGTGTTCCACAGAACCCAGTCTCCCACCCATGGCAGAAGTGACTACTTCATGAGAAGACATCTTAGAGTAGGTCCATCTTGGTCCATAACTGCAGGCAAGATATAGACACACATCATGCAACACAAGCACTGTTATTGGGAACATTATGATCCAGTTTCCATCCCAATTATCATCTCAACAAGCATAGGTCTGTCCTAAGGCTGGACAGCAAGAGGCTGGCTGTCCCTTCCTCAATAGTGGTGGTTATATCCCAAGAGACAAACATGTCAGTCCATCATGGTTGTGTCACTGTGTCTCTCCACTGGGACATCAGCAGTGTCAGCTTGCTTGCTTTTCACTCCCACAAATTTTTTACCCTATTGTAGGCCAAGCACTATAGGCAAAAGCAAAGCAGCTCTGTGCTTTTTACTGCTTTGATATCCTTTTTTGTTTGGTTTTTAGGTTTTTGATATTTTGGGGGTTTTTTTAATAATGCATTAAATGCTATACAGCACAGAGAGATGGGCTTATTTTCAGGTGTTTTAGACAAAGCATGGCACTAGCCCTTCCTCACAAAACTCAAACCAGAGCTTGTTTGTGAGCAGTTGCTTGGTCTTACCTCCCACGGCAGCAGTATTGTGAACATTCCCCTTTTCCTCACACCTGCTAATGCTGCTTGAGAAGCAGAGGCAGGAACCTGCATGCTCCATACAGCAAAGTAGTAAAGAATGTTCAGAAAAACTGTCAAAAAAGTGTACAACAGAAATCAATTCACTTTGAAGTGGATGTTCCAGAGCAAATGATGATCATTAACTCAGGGTTCAACTGGTTTACTGAAACAGCTTTTCTTCATAGGAAGCAGATATCATCATGCCCTCTCCTGGTCTGTGGCACCCCTACAGCTTATGTGCAAATGTTGCTAATTTAATATCTCTCTTCCTGAAACATTTACCCTTAGCTTAAAGTGCCCTCTTTATTTGAAAGTACTTTCGTCTGCTTCTTTCCTTGTTTCCCTGTCAACCAGTCATACTGGCAAAGAAACCTTTAAGTCATCTGCAGAAGACACCTGCCCTAGTGAAGAAAGCTTGAAGAGGGGCTTAACATCTTAGTTGCTCCCAGCACAGGAGCGCATTGCAGCCTGGCAAAAGAAGGTGGTTTGAAATGGTGCTGGCATGCACAGGACCCCAAGCACCCAGGTAGTTTGCTTGTGGTAGCAGCACATCACACTGTCACTCTGATCCCTTCCTCCAATGTTGCTCAAAGACTCTACACACGAGTAAGAGCTCCACAGACTCACCCGACACAGCCCATGATGCGGCTGGCAGATGTGGCCTTGAATCATTTGCTACCAAACCCTCCTCATGTACCTCCTGCATCCTTTTAATTGAAAACATTAGCTTTCAGGAGAACTCATAAGATGGTCATGTGTTGTCCCTCAGGGAGCAGGAGTCTGCCACGCTCCCCAGCGAATGAATCAGACTCACGAATGAGTAGGCTCCGTCTTTCCAGCTTCCAGTTTCTCAGTCATGGCTCATTCTTGTGTTCCTCATTTACATTGAATTCCCACACTGGGCCCTCTTGTGTAATTTAGACTGAGATTTTCTCCCTTTTCCCTCCCTCCCCTCCACCCCCCGCATCCTCTGTACAACAGAGCTGACCACACAGCAACAGAGGAAATGAACAACATCTGGTGAGATTGATTCCTCGTTCTTGTAGGCAGTGTAAGCTAACAGCTGTGTCAGGCATTTCATCCAGCTCTGGAATAGAAAAGAAATCAATCACACATTCCCCTTTACCACACCTCCTTGTCCTGGTGCCTGCACTGGTCCTGCAAGATAATTCCCTACTTCACTTTCTTGAAAATATACTGCAATCCCACCCTTTGTACAGAGGACATTCCTGGATGCAAATGTAATCATTCTTTTAAAATACAGGAGACTTTAAAGAAAAAAAAATAACAGAGCACTTAAACACATGACCACAATAAATAAAGGAGCTCATTGGATTCCATAAAGCAATGAATGATCTTACATGTAGGTTTTTAAAAACTGTGTTTTCTTATTCTGTGCATTTAGATGCCTAATCAGTATTGTATGCTATGGCTCCTGGTAATGCAAAGGCACTTGGAAAAGCTGCTTTTAGGCGTGGACATGAGTTGTACCATTATGCCCAATGATGCCATAATGGTGGCATCATATCTTGGATTGAAACCTTACTGCTGACCGCTCTGGAAATCAGAGCTTGGGCCAGAAGAGATCCAAGGCAGTAGCAGCCAGGAGCAGTAAACATAGCAAGATAAGGGCAATTTTCTTATAACTTAAGGGCCTCTGAGCCAGCTTTGGAGTTAAGGATTAATCTCTTTTTTTGAGCATTTCAGCTGACACTGCCAAAAAGCTGCCAACTATCTCCAATTGCCTGGGCAGTTTCTGTGATGTGGACATCAGACCACTAAGAATTCATCAAGGATCCCCCAACAAGCCTTTAGTAATAATTACTGCAATTACAACAAGTCCCACTGGGACCACAGACAGCACAGCACAGCTCAGGAAAGAGGATTCAAACGTAGTGTTCAGGAGAATCTGGAACAATTGAGCATTGGGCAATTTGCCCCATTTGTCTCACAGCTGCACATGCTGATGGTCTCACAGATAAGGCAGCTGCAAAGAGCAACAAGAAGGGATCATCTTCATCTGTCCCTTGAGGTGGCGTTCACAGGCATGCTGGCTTTGACTCCATTTCACCAGAACTCTGGAGAAAAGGATGGCCACACAAGTCTAGAAAAAGTAGTTCATTTATCATCGATCTGGACAGGTATTTGGTCTATAATCATAGCCAGCACTTGGACCCCTCTAGTAGATTGTGCAGGCTGCACGCTGGATTTTTCTGCAGAGATTTGAGCAGTGCATGTTCTTGCTATCCAGCTGCTTTCCTAGGGGCTCTTTGATAGGTTATAGCCACCTCCAGGTCTCCAGAGACATTTCCTGAAGGGCCTGTAAGATTACTCACGCCATGAGTAAAGTAAAAGCAAAGCATTATGCTGAGAAGGATGGCAAGGTACGATATTGCATGTGGCACATCATTCTGCACAGTTTTGCTAACACTGAAAATGACTAACAAGAAGTAAAAACACTTTTAGGGTTTATAGCCTCAAGTACCATCACAGGAGTCTCATGATCATAGTGACTTTTCCAGCAACTCTGCACTGACAATCATCCTGAAACTCTGAGCAGTATTGAAGAGAAAAGCCCTGTGAAGTCAAAGGCAGGACAAGCTGTATCTTCCTTGTTGTCAGCTATATGCACTTGTAAAAAAGTCCTCTTCTCAAACCAGGGGCATTCACTACTGTAAAGTGGAATGGAGAATTTGGAAGCAGAGAGAGAAAATAACCTGAGACAAAGTGGGAAGCAGCCAAAAAAAGCCATATGTAATCAAGGGAAGCAAGCTATTGTGCTAGGGGTTTGCTTGGAGTTGAAGATTTTCCAATAAGCAATGCAACAGAACAGATTTATGACTTCACCATAAAGTTGCACGATAACATTTAATGAATTAAACATTCGCATACAGGTTCAGAGAAAATATTACTGACTGGGAGAGCATAAAAGCATTGGGACATTCTTCACGTTTATTACTCATGAAAAGCTAAAGAAAGAAAGCAATCACAATAGCAATGAAACATACTTTTCCACCCACATAGCATCTGATCAAATATTCACAGATGGAATTTATATGGTGGTTATGGTAGGGGATATTTTAAGATGCAGTTGTAAGTTACGTTCTGCTAAAATCCAAATATACATATATATCTTAGGTAAATATAGGAGTCCAATTACCATAATAATTGAGCACTTCACCCCTTTTAATGTATTTATCCTCACACCATCCTTAGAAGGGAGAATGGGCTACCCAGTGCTGAGATGAGAACTAAGGCATAAGGGAGGCTATGCACAATAAATTGTCTTAGCTGCCTTCAGTTTGGATATTGTGATGCCTAGAGATTAGGCATTTGGTCACATTGGAGTCGTAAAAAAGCCCGAGCTGGACAGCTTTCTAACTAGTCAATAGGAAAGACTGCATCCACCTTTGGACAGAGCAAGGAGAATAATCTAAGATAAAATTAAATTCTCTGGAATATTCACATTTTGTATCACTGACAAAATGAGAGACCTTTCACCCAGCAGAATTCAAGTAAAATTGAAGCAGCTGGTGAATATACAGATCTAGAAACCAGCTGATTTTTTCAAACTGCTCAAGCATGCTCTTTTTCAAATCACAAAGATCCTTTGGATCCTAAATTCTGCCTAAGTAACCTCTGTAAAAGCCACCTACCATGAGCAGCAACAGTTGCATCAAATGGAAGGGGAAGAGTTCTGGGATTACAGTTTTGATCTGTTGGCTTCAGCCCCACACCACCACACCAGTGCTCTCATCACACCAGCACTCAGCTGTGAGGGGAATGGCTCCCTCAGTTACTAAAGTGTTTTCCACTCTGACCCCCAACCTGAACATGTCCCCAGTGAAATACATTTATAGAAGCAGTAAGATTGATATTTCTGAGGCTACTGAAAAGAAGAAAATAACTCTCCTTCTGAAGCTTCCAAAACCCTGTTCTTTGTTTGGACACATGTCACTGCATGAAACCATCTCTTGTAATCATGTGTGATTATGACCGTGAGGCAGGGAAGTCTTGCATGCTGTGGGCTGGTTTTCAGAAGTATAATTCATCAAATAAATGAAGTTGAGCATATTTCTGAGACCCAGGATTTGTCCCACCCTTCTCCTATCCCCATTTCTAAAGATGAGCTCAGAAATGCTCAGTTTTCAACATTTAAGAAGATGTGCTAGTTTTGGCTGGGGTAGAGGTAATTTTCTTCACAATAAGTGGTATGGGGCTGTGCTTTGGAGTAGTGCTGGACAGTGTTGATAGCACAGGGATGTTTTGTGACTTCTTATACACAGTCAAGGTCTTTTTTGCTCCTCAGCCCACGCTACCAGCGAGGAGGCTGGGGGTGCACAAGCAGTTGGGAGGGGTCTCAGTCGAGACAGCTGACCCCAACTGGCCCAAGGGACATTCCACACCATATGGCATTATGTTCAGCACATAAAGACGGGGAAGAAGAAGCAGGGGACATTTGGAGTGATGTCATTTGTCTTCCCAAGTCACTGTTACTAGTGATGGACCCCTGCTTCCCTGGAGGTGCTGAACATCTGCCTGCCCATGGGAAATAGTGATTCAATTCCTTGTTTTGCTTTGCTGGCATGCACAATGTTTGTTTTGCCTTCAAACCATCTTTATTTCAACGCACAAGTTTTTTCCCTTTTGCTCCTCCAATTATCTCCCCCATCCCACCAGAGGAGAGTGAATGAGAGGCTCTGTGAGGCTGAGTTTCTGGCTGGGGTGAAACTGTGACAGAAGGATATATGTGTTAGTTAAATCCACTTTGACAAAAATTAAAGTATACCCCCATAAACAACTAAGCTTCATCTAGTTCCCAGTTACCAAAGAGAAAGGAAGCTATATAGCAAAATCCTCAGATCACACAGGCGTCTGGCTTGCATATTGTATTCATTCCCCCCAAAACACACAAAGACAACTTGTTTGATCACTGATGGCCATGGAACACAGAGGAGGAAGTCATCCCTTGGGTGATGCGCACATCATCAGTACTGCAAGGTGCTACGTGCCATCGGCTGCTGCTGAATTCAGCAATGGTGACATCGGCCATCTCATCTCTTCGCATTGTCACTTCTGCAGGACACTGCACCAGAGACTGCCGGCCCTTCTCCAGCACCGTGAGCCCACCAGAAGCCTGGGCCTAGGGCGGTTCGCTCATGGCAAGAAGCAGGTTAAACAGGGACAGTTACAGGAGGTATCCCCTGAACACCCTGTTCTGTTTCTGTTTTCTGACTGTGGCACTGCAGAGCTTACACTCAAACTGTATGTGATGCAGTTCCCAAACCATCTACAGTCATCTACAATCTGTGTGATTTTAACAGAGCAGATGCAAAGGGCTGTAGTCCAAAAGTTACTTCACATGCAACTCAGCTTCCGGGAAAAGGAAAGGAGCAATCTTTGGGAGAAGGGGAAAGGAAGTACTGGGGAAGGCAATTAACTCTGACATCTATGTTTTATCTTCCTGTACTTATGAATCAATATCCTTAGGAAAAAATCTATTTGGAACTTTGAATTATCCTACTAAACACATCCCATGTGTTATTTTTTCAGCAGTGTCTCAGTACATTACTGGTGTCATCTTAGTTTTTATTTTAATTTTAAAAAACATTTAATTTGAGATGAGCAAAGAAGAAAAACCTCAGGCTCTTTTTTACGGGGGTTCATTGTTTCTAAACTGAAGTTGTAATATATAAAAATCACTTCAGCTGGTTTTTGTCATTACTAGAAATAAAATAATGACTTAATGATTTACTATCACATTCAGATTACAAAAACAACACTATATAAAAACCAATACAGCACATATTAAATGGATTAAAACTGAACTAGATTTCTAATAGTAACTGTATGATGTGGTTACTTGAAATAGCTGAGGGTTAGACTCAATGACCCAGGAGGTCCCTTCCAGAGTTATACTCCTAAAAAGCAATTGTTAATAGGAAATCATAATCAAAGGGGGGTATTTTCTGTGAGTCCTACAGAGAACTACTTTTGTCAAATGTTATTCAACATTTTTAACCAGGATGGTGAAGTTTTCAGAGGGCAAACACTTGGAGAACAGTAAACAACAACGGGAAAGGGTCAATTATCCTCAAAGCTTGGTGAACACCATTATTCTGAACGTTATTCTGCAGTGAAACACACTATTTCTACATCCAAGAGAGTAACTCTAAGAGTATATTCAGAAGTAGGTACTCCCAAAATCCCTGTGTACTACCCTGTAAAACAGAAGATACAATGCTTGGATATACAAAGTGCATGTTGTGCCAAAATGGAATGTTGTTATTACCTCTGCACACAGTGCTGGTGAGTCCATCACTCAAATAACATGCACAGTCCAAGGAGGTAGCTAAATTACTGGAAAGGGATCAGAAAAATACTACAGCAGTGATTCTACATCTGGAAATTCTGCCTGAAAACAAAAGACGTAAGAAGCTCAGCCTCTTTAACTTCTCTTAGAAAAAACTGAGTAGCAATGAAATCACAGTCTGTATTTAGGACTGGAAAATATTTCTGACAGTAAAAAGTTGATCAGTTTAGCAGACAAAAGGCATGCAATATATGACCAGCTAGAGTTTGAAATCACACAGGTGAGATAAAATATGCTTTTTATATATATTAATGATGAGTTCAGATAATCACTGAAATAACTTACCAAGGAAAGCAGTAGATTTGCAAATCTCATGACATCTGAAAGGCCAGCTATCTTCCATAATGCTACGACCTGGCTGAAGGAAATATTCACCTTGATATGGGGATGATCAGGACCCTTGCTGAGAAGAAAGAAACATGGGAGATCAAAGCCTCTTTACAGATTTTAAAACCTGTAAAGAAAGCTAAGCTCCCATTTTTATCAACCATCCCATACAGCCTCTTGGTCATCATGTAGAATGTCTCAAGAATCTCTGCATCCAAAAAAACCCTCTTATTTTTACTTCAGTGAGCCACCTATTAGGCCTTTATTCTTTCTAAACCTTTCTATAGTTTGAGTTCAGTTTTCATATCTTCTTTTAATCCAATGATTCCTTCTTGCCTTCCCATAAAGTTGTCATTTCCTTCAGATGCTCAGACTGATGAAAGAGCCATACTGAAATAAAAACTAAATGAGGTGAAAATATATCCCATAAAAACCCCCATTAAGGACTTTACGGAGAGATTTCCTACTCCTCTGGCTCAGATAGCAATATTTTATTCCTTCTAGGAAACAGAAAACCCTTAATCCCAGAAGAATGCAGCCAGAATCAAAGAGCAAGAGCAGGCATTAAGTTGCAAGAAGAGGAGGGGGTAAAGAAAGAAGAATTTTATAGTCAGCCCTTCAACACAATGTGAATGAATGGGCCATCACCAGAGATGCTGCACAGAGCACAGGCACTGAGCAGAGAAAAATATGATAAACTGGAAATCTACACAAAGTCCCCGGTCAGATAGCACTGGGTTAACATCATGCAAGAGGCTGTTGAGTGCTTAATGAGCCAGACACCGTTAGGAAAAGTGTCTATTAGAGGAAAAGAACAGAGCAAGAAGAAAGGCATGAAACACTTGTGTATGGTCATGATTAATTAAGAAACTGAGAGAAACGGTAAATTTGATAGTTTCTCATGCCTTACACAAGAAACTGATTCTTCTTCAGAGCAAAATTTCTTCTGTCTACAACCAGCTCTCAGTTGACAGCTTCCCCTGCCTGGTTTGTTCATTTGTTTGTTCTGTGTGTATGTGTGTGTGTGAGTGGGAGTTTATTCTTTTATATTGCCAGTTGGTCAGTGATCCCACAAGACCAGAATAAAACAATATAACATCCCCGGTTAAGGAAAGCTGGCATTTCGTGAAAAGTGGCTGGTACAAATGTCACAATTTTTTCAGTCTGCTCAAGCTATTACATGGTTTTGTGCATTATCTAATTTCCATTTTTGATCAGGGTATCCTATGTGGTTTGGTTTTTATTGTTATACACGATTCACATGACATAAATAAAGTTCTTTCACTTACACCTTTCTGATTTTCTCAATTTAGTAACAGACAGAGGGGTTAAACCTGTGTCTGCATTTTAGTGAATCAACATGGCATTAAACAAGAGCTACAGATTTTCCTGGACATTTTCATATGTTTCTGGAACAAACCCTGACAGAACCTCTAGCACCTTCTGCTCAAGCCAAGTCAGGGACTGTACAATTCAACATCACTCAGGATTTGGTCTTGTATCATTTCTACTACTTTTCCCTAAAAAGGAGTCCTTTTATTTTTGCAATTTTTCTTGTCTTAATTGTTGTCAAATTGCTTCTAAGAGATGAACACATGGAATTCATCGAGCATACAACAAAACCCACATTCAATTAGATACTGACGGTCTTGAGGGATAACAGCAATAAAATGTGGCCAAGGGGAAAAACAGTTCATGAGTTCTGGTACGGTGACCCAAGCGTTGTGGGCAGAGGGGAATGTTGCATAATCAAAACAACAATGAGGAGAGTATGGGGAACCACACTGTCTTCTCCACACCCTGCCACCACAGCACTGTTCCTGGAACCAGCCCCGCCACTTGTGAGAAAGCCTCTTTGAAAATCAAACACCCAAATTTTCAAATCGCTTTCAGCCATGTGGACCAAAGATTCATCTGAACCGAGCCTGGCTGGTTCTCAGCCATAAGTACAACATGTTTTCTCACTCTTTCTTCCACATCCACCACGCCAGTCAGAGGCCTGCATAGTGAGATGTCATCTGTTAAGCAGTTCTTTAGGAAACCATATATTTCGCCCGTGTTGTGGACTAGTCCTGAGCTGATCACCATACCATAACTTCTAGTATAGACTTTCTGCCATCCACTTTTGGCTGTTTATCTAGTCTAAACTATTTGTCTGGGGTCTATCCAGTCAAAGAAGAAGGATTCATCATAGCATAACCCATCCAGTCCAGCAGAGGTGTTTCAGGTTGATGCCTATCTTTCTCAGTTGATGACACCTGCACCGAATGTGTGCAGATGGCCATGCTAGGTGGACTGAATTCCATCCATATTTCTGACTTCAGAAGGCACTTTTCAATGGATGTGACAGTAAGCTTATTGAAATCCACTTTATTGACTTAACTTGGCTCTGAACCAGAGTAAACCTGGCCTAAGAGCATGAAGAAGGATGTTTATTCTCTGTGAGACCTGTATCCGTCCCTGCCTTCACTGGTTAATGAAGGGGTCTAAAGTTGCTAGACTCCTCAATGAGACACTTCACTCAAATGACTGAAGGGAGGTGGCCTAAATCCCTACTTTCCTGATGACCTCTGCAGTAATTTCTTTGCAACACCTGGATCTATCATCTGGACAAATTCTACAGAACAAATCCTGATCGCAATCCCAGCCCTTTGTCTGCTTTTACAGAGATACATTCTCCCACCAGAAGATGAAAGAACACAGCAACCATCAGGAGTGTCACTCAAACTCACACCTTGAAGTTCCAAGTGTATTTTCTTCTTTATTCTCCTTCTTCAACTCACATTTAATCCTTTCCTGTCCTCTGATTTTTCTAAGTCTATGTATCATAAAATTCCCATGCCACATTCCTTCCCACTCTCTCTTTTACCCTGCCTATAGTAGTTTATATTAAAGATTTCAGCCCTCTTGTACTGTGGTCTGAGCCACAAGAGAATCATAAGTCATATTCTGAATAAAATGCTCCCTTTCCTAGAATTTACTCCCACTTTCTGCATTTGTTTGCAGAGAATCTTCTTTGGGAAAATATAAATAATTTCCTTTTTGTCCATACTGGCTTAGTGCCGTGGTTGATAAAACCTACTAATTTCCTTTCTTGCCTTTCATGATACACCACATCTGGACCAAAGTAAGTTGCACCAAGAGGAAAGCTCTCTTTTTTAATTAGCTGAGGATACCCTGCACAGTAGATCTGCCATTATTCATGACTTGGTTTATCAACTCAGGAACAGGACTACTTCATCCTCAACATGTTTTGGGGTACTTTTTTTCTGTCTGGTACAGGGATGAAAGTAAGGGCTAATTACAAACAATGACAAGTTCCACCCAAAAATGTCTTTTCTCAGAAGTTTCTGTGACCAGAATTGGTCTTTGGGAGTTCTGCATATGTCTACCCCGGTTCTAATGTTCATCTCCAAAGTAAATGGCTCATCTGGAACTGTCATCTACTGGAAAAGAATTCGACATTCCCATATACTTTAACATGGGTTGTACAGGATGAGGGTATACTGTTCACTGACAATCTGATTTCACACATCTCTCCACTGCACAGCCTGCATGGATCCAAGTCATAAAGTTGAAAGGCTTCAAGGAGATTTCCCTGAAGGAGGTGTGTGAGTGAAATCCACTTCCCTGCTGCAGACTCATTTTTGGAATCAGCAATGCCTTCCCATCCTGTCTCCCAGAGGAAAACTATGGTCTTCCAACCATCCCACTCCACAAACCTGGGATATTGCCAAGGATATCTGCATCCAAAGGAGGAGAACGAAATTTCCTACCACAAGAAACAGAGCTGCCAGTGCAGATGTTTAATGTGTGTTCTTCTCTGCAGATCTGTGCTAAATAGGGAAGCACAACCCAGTTCACATGGAAGAACTGATGTGAAACTTCATCCACAAGTCAAACTACAACTGGTGTGAAAACGGGGAAATGTGGGCCACAGGCAAACACCCTGGCATTGGACGGAACTTTGTGTTACTCCAGTGCCAACATTGTTTACTACTTACACCAGACTGTATAAGCCACTTAAAGGACTGCCTTACCACTTCTGCTAAAACATTACAGAACAAGAATGACACGGGGAATATAATTTAACCAGGCACTAGAGCAGCTGCATTCCACAGCCAGAAGTACAAGAGACCACCTGTGGTTTGTTCACACGTGCAAGTTACCAGCAACACCTTCCACAGCAATGTTAAGGCAATTCCTGGGATGTTCTCCACAATTCAGCCTCTCCCTCCTTAAAAGCAATCACAGAGGTAAGCATTGCTCACATTGTTTGCAGCACATATTCCTGTATTTCAATTTAAATTCACCCATTGAGAAGCATGACTGCTTCTTTTGCTCCTACACTATGTCTGTGAGTTCATGAGACACCTATAACTTATAAAGTAACACTTTCTAAGCTGCTGTGACATCCGACTGTTTGATGAGTTCAAAGAACCTCTGTTCATTTATTCATAAAAACATCAGTTTAGGGCTTCAAACTTCTGGTCAGAGAATACAATTATAAAAAAAGCACAGCAAGAAATAAGGAAGAGTCCAGATTTATCTCTAGTTTAGCAAATCTGTTAGAAATTGAATCTTTTTCTTTTCACGTGTCCAAACCAGATGTTCTCACCTTTTCAACATATTCAGATTCTCTCATTTCAGAGAATTTTTCTGAAAATGTTACATATATATGTGTGTGTGTGTGTGCGTGGGCATAGCTGATACCAACACTTACTGCCTTCTGTACAGAGTCTGGACCTTAAAAACAAGGAACAAATGTCCTAAAGCATCCCAACAAAATCCACTGAATGTTCATTTATCAGAGACTTTATACCCATTGAAGCAAATTTTCTGAAGCATACAAAAATCTTCTCATTAAGATCTGCTGTCAACAGATGAATTTTTTTAGAAATCCTTGCAATTTGGGCTTGTGTAATCCCTCTTTCTTGCAGAGCAGATACTTAATTCACATTCCAGTGCCTGCTCATGCTGAGGTGCCAGCACTTCTTCAGGTATCTCATTATTTTTTGTTAATTTTGCATTATGCATCAAGTTTTAAAGAGTGATCCTTCACTACCATATCCTGCTGACCACCATTATACACATAAAGAATAGACATAAAATTGTTCTGAAGCACAAAACTTGTCCTTCTGCATAGAATTTGTCCTTCTGCCATCATACCCCAGCCTCTTCCCACCAGCACTGGATGCAAACCACCATGCAAATAATTAATACGCTTGTCTCCCTTTGGGTTGACTGATAAAATGGAATCAGACAAATGAATTTTTGGTCCCCACTGATCTTTGAGTACACTGTGTTATGACAGGGTGTGAGATGACATGTCAGATAACGTATAGTGTCACACTTCCCAACTATTTGATGCCATTTAATGTAATGCATCCTGGCATGCTGTGATGGGATGACACAAAATGAGAAAGAAGCCAAACTGGAAATACCAATTACCCACTCTTAACCCTGAGGCAATAGGGGAAAACTATGCCTGTGTCTGGGTGACCCTTGCTCTGTTTATTGCCTAAGCTTCATCATTCAGGGAGCTTGTTTCGGGTACTCCTCAGTCCAAGGTCATTACTAACCATTCAGATGGTCAGAATCACTGTAACCCTCCACTTCATCGGAAATCCAGGAGAAGCAGCAGAGAAATCAACTGAAAAAAATTGTAAGTCGCTGTTCCCAGAATGTCAAGTTGAGCTGATATTTTGTGTCTAATGAGCTGCAAAGCCACGGGATATAAGGAATAAAGAAAAGGCAGGGAGAGAGGAGGGAGAGGGAGAGTGTGCTGGCAGGCAGGCTGAGTCAAAGATCAGGCTTGCATCCAAAGACTGCACAGACAGACAGGGTCGAGGCTTGTGAGCTGTCTAGCAGAGTGGAAACAAGCAGGACCTAGGAATAACACACCCTGTTCTGCTGCAGGTCAGCCCTGGAGAAGGTTACTCTCCCAGCCTGCCCTGAGAAGCTCACTGTCACCCCCATCTGAAGTCAACTCTCTGATCTACCAATAACCTGCTCAGGTATTTGCTGCTAAACCAGTCTCCTCTAAAGATTCCTCAAAGCATCACCTCCTATTTGACCCCTCAAGCTCTGAATGAGGGTACATTTTCACACATGGAAATGTTGGGAGAGTGGAGGGAGTGCCAATCACCCAGCAGAGAGGCAGGGGTGATGCTATGGGATCCCTTGTCTCTCTGCTGCACCGGAACAACACCTGTGACCAGCATGAATTAAAGTGCCAAAATACTCCTGGCTAGTGGCACAAATAGGGTGATACAGAGCAATAGTTGTAAACTCATGACAGCTGAGTTTAACACCACAGGCAAGGCAGAAGTCAGCAAGGTTTCAGCAGTTTTCCTTCTCAAAGTCGCCTTCCAACTTCACATCTTCTTGCACCCTCACTCTACAGTTCTAAAAGCCACCATTTCTACCCACTTGTATAGATCCAAATTGCAAATACACCACAGTAGGAAAGAGTTCAAATCAAGGAAACAGCTTCCACTTGATCCAAACCTAGTATACCCTATTTCATGAGTCTGTATGAGGCTGTGCTCTCCAAATACTCCTCTGCCAATGTCAATGTCTGGTCCTTTCTCATCACAGCAGAATTTTTGCCCCCATAACCAGAACTGTGCAGCCCCACTGTCTGTTTCTTCAAGTGTCAGTGTGAATATCTACACATGGTTGCATACGCCTTGCCATTATTTGCTCATCACTTTCCCAAAACCCGTTATGATAAGTTGGCTGAAGACACTGATTAGTCAGATTTTTAAATGAGATTAAAGGAAGTCAGACATTTTGGTGTGATACAATACATATGTCATACAAATCCTACCCTCGACCTGTTCTTTGCTGAAACTTCTAAAATAAAATTCATATTTGTGAGCTTATTCAAAATACTCTTTAAAAACCCCCAAAAAAATGAACAAATAAACAAAAAAATCCCCACCACAATTCAAACCAAAATTATACCTCCATTACTTATGTCATAAATATATGAAACATGCATTCCAAATATCTCTCAGAGGCTGCCTTGGTCTGTTCCCACTCAGGCTTGCAGCCTGAAACAATATTCTAGAAACAAACTGATAGTATATTTTCACTAAGTTCTTCCATGATTGAAGAAACATTACTCTAGTTATTGAAAAATATTTTAGCAATATTGTGAGAAAGACGGGGAATTGCTCCAGAGCACAATGAGCACATCTTCTTTTATCAATTAACAGCTATCAACTCTGAATATGATATGAGGGATCATAGCTACACTCGACTTACATAAGGACAAATTCCACATTGTTCACAAAATTGGGAGATTGCTTATGGCAAAGTTGAAGGAAATCCAGATTTACCAAAAGAAGAGTTAATTTTCTTGGTCTGTATAGTGTAGTTTATTTTATCTACTTTATTTGAACTTTTGTTTTAAATGTAAATTCTCTGTTTATAAAAGAGGAAAAGCCCAGTCAGTCTCCAACAGAGTGGCAAAACGGAACAAACTGCAAAATCATACAGTATAACTGCCAGAAGAAAAGTGCTAAAAGGATGTAATCAAATTCCAACCAATGGGAAAAAAAAGATGGAAAATAATATTTTTAAAAACCAAAAGAGATATCCAAAACTGTTGCATCAAAGCAATGTGGCAACTGTAGGGTTTAAGTGAGATGTTTGTGTGAGGTCCTGAACAAATGATTGTGAGCATGAACTCAGACAAGAAACACTCTAAATTCAGACAGAGACACACAATAAGCCCCATGAGTGACCTTGCTCAAAGCTGCAGGATTTTTCAGACCTGATGATGACAGGTTTTGATTTTTTTGAAACAAAATGTATTCAACACCTGTTCCTTGAAGCAGTCCTTCACAGAATCACAGTATATTTTTGACTGCAATGAAGGCAAATTGAGAAATTAGGAAACAGGCCCGGCAGCCTTGGGATAGCAGCAAGATTCTCCTTCACCCAAAACGAAGAATATAGGGTTGAGTTGGTCCTTCTGGACTCTATTAAGCTGCATCTCTGCACCAAGTGATAAATAAATAACATTATTCAACACTGTCCCATTCCTGACTCCTCATCCTATAGCCCATCTGTGAGAAACACCTGCATAGCCCTGGCAATCAGTGCTTTTCTGTTATAGGATGGGTGTATCTGTAGAAATGTGCATATATTGACATATACACACAAGAACAACTCTGTATAAATAGAATATATAGGTAAAAAAACCTCATCTACTTCCCAATGCATGTTTAATATATTTATGAGTCTTTCTGGATCATTTTTCCTTTTGACTCCAGACCTTCCTGTACTGTGATCCTCCTACAGTTTAAGTAGCACACTCTTGTGTTCAATAGTTAGATTTCACACTTTATAGACTATAAAAAATACAGTTAAACCTTAAAGGACAGGCACTATAAGAACAAGAAAAGTCATAAAGATTCCACAGGAGCCTCTCAATTGCCTTAATTCCTTATTTTATTGCAGAAAAACTCTGCATGTTTGAGTCGTTCCAATCTCAACAAATTGGTAACTGCAGGTAAGCAAAATGCTTAAACCATTTGGATGGTGACCAAAATCTCAGTCTTGCCAATGACTACATTTCTGTTGCTAGAGAAGTGTTGGTGTTCTGTGAAACTAAAACTCTGCCATTCAAAGGTCAAGCATAAAAGCAAAGAAAAGGCACTTGATGGTTAGTTGATGAACCTACGAGCATTATAATATCCTGGAAATTACTCTTATGAGCATGTTTTTCCCTGGAAAACCCTTTTCTCTAACGTTCATCACTTTATCAGTTGACATAGAAAAGACTCAACAATATCCAGCTCGGAAAACTACACTGAACTCTGCAGGAGCACTAACCCAATCTCCGCTTCCAAGTTTTCTGTTAGTAGAACATTTCTAGAAAGGCTTGGATTTCTTTTAAATCAACTAATATTCCTCATGGTTTAAATCAGGAGCACCTGTAGAAGATGCCTCTGACACATGAGACATTACAGCTGAAAGGGTCAAAGACAATTGATTAGGAAAATCTAATCCCAAAATTTATATTTCTTTATAACTTGGCTTCTTAAATAAATAAGGCTTGGAATAATGATATCTTCTGTCAGACAATCCTTCACCAACAGCTTGAAGATGTCAATCCACATCCACCAAATGTAGCAAAGGAATAGCAGCCTCAGAGATTCTGCATTCCTCTAGTTGTTCTGGTAACTGAGTAGGGGAAAAAGGATAATTAATGACTGCAACATCAATGCGCAGGAATTTATTTTAGATACAAAAACCTCTCATATCCGCCCGACAAACACTAAAAAACCCCAATATTTCTGAAGTTCTACTGCTCATGGTTCTTCCTTCCCTCCGTCAGGCAGTAGACAATACTTAGAAAGATAGAGTCAAACTCTTTGTGTTAACCCAAAGCAGAACATCTCCCTTTACGACTAAATTTTATAAATAGAGGAAAACCAAGCTCAGGATGATGAGGCTGTTATTCACAATGACAAACAGCTGTTAAGACATGACTTTACGTGGCATTGCAGCTTGTTCCCAGCCCACTGAAGGGAATAGTGCATCCTCTGGAGTAACGTATTACTCGATATTCAATCAAGTATAGGGTGCTAACCCATAAACTAGGTCATCACCTTCGAGAGGTTTATATGGGTATAAATTTAAAGTAGTTCTAAATGAAGTCTTGAGCACTGTAGCTATCAGACTTAATAATTCCTATATGAGTCCTACTTACTGTTAGAAGCATTTTTATTTCAGAACAGTAAACAACCAGTCTTTATCTAGATAATTATCACTGAAAGAACAAATGGTACAATGCAAATTAAGAAACAGTAGACACAAAATATTATTATTCAAGGCGAGATTTCTATAGGTAATCCCACCTGAATAATTAGCAGCACCATCTCTGTCACTGAGGTGTTTAACAGACACGTGTATACAGGGGTACCTGTATCACCCTCTGATCCTATTTTGCAAAACTGATGACTTGGTCAAGCAATACACTGCTGGAAATTGGGACTCTGGGAAAAGTGATGGAACACCAAGTCAAAAAGAACACTCAATACCCTGTTAAGATTACCTAATTACAGCCTTCTAAGAGGATGATCATCCTTAAATTCACAAGGGGTTTGGGGAACTAACCTCAATACTCTTTATACAGACATTGATGACAGGCTCTCTTGTTTTCATGTTCACTGAAATGCTGGGAGCCAACCTGGGAAATGATGCTGCAACATTACAGGAAGAAATGCAAGAAGCAGGAAGTCCTCCTCCTTTCATCCCCTTCAAAGCAACTCACAAACTCTATCACAGAGGATTGAGCCCTGAAGCCCTGGGGACCTGTGGTCAGCCTTGGCAGGCATTTTCCTACCTTCCAAAACATAGATTTTTGGCAGCATTTTGAGAAGTCAGAAAAAATATTCTGCTTCTCAGCTGACAAAAATATAATCTAACTATGCCAGGAAAAGCCCATGAAAAACAGCTGTAAGAAACCATGACCCAGTGGAGCAAAAATTCAAACAGATCAGTTGTGCAGTATTCCTCACTTTGACTAAGGCACCTGCGGAGGAAAGATTTGTGAGAAAGTATGACTGGAAATTTTCCTATACGATGTACCTCCTGATACACTTAGGAAAAAATAATTAGGAGTAGAGGAATCCTCTGAAGCACAGAGAATTCAGGTGAGAAAGATGAAAAAATTAAACTTTAAAAAAATCTTTGTATTCAAACAATCCTTTCAGCACAAGATAAGAACTAGCATGGCATTTTGTTCTGTTTATTATTTGTACATCAGCAGGACAGAGATCTCCAAGAAAAAGGTTCTTTGTGGTAGATTCCTCACATTGTCTTTCTAAAGAGACATGACAAATATAAGGAGAAAGTAAGCAACATAGTTTTCTGCATGAGGAACTAAAAAGAAATTTAAAAACACGCCCCAGGACATTGCAGAAATCACTATCAAGGCACTCATGATTCCAGCTCCTTGGTCCCAGTCACTAGCAAATGACTGCTGATAGAGGAATCAGGTACCTGATCTAGCACATTAACCACATGCTAACCCTCCCTGACTACAACTCACTCCCTTATTCGGTCCTCTAATGCTTGCAGAAAATGCAAGCTAAAGAATATTAGCTTTTAAGCTAATAAAAAAGTGTAAAGAACACTTTAAAAAAAATTTTTTTTCAATTATGAATATTAAAACAAAAGAAAAAAAAGAAAAGCTGCCACTTAGCTCTATCAAAACCCACTTAAGGATGTTCTCAGACACCTTCTTAATTCCTGACCCTAAGATCCCTGATTCCCTTTGACTATGGGCTCTTCAGGTGCTCACCAATTATTTCTGTTTACTCCAAACACATCTGTCCCTTAACTAAAGTCTGAAGGATCTGTCTACCTTTTTCAGATGACTAGTTCCAGTGCAGTGCCTAGACTGGCTGGTCTGAGGAAAGCAAGCAGAATTACACCCTTGAAACACACTTTTCAAAAGTCAATAAGAGATCACAATGAGGACAGCCAAGCATTGGGACAGGTTGCTCAGAGAAGTTGTGCTCTCTCTATCCTTGAAGAATTTGAAAGCCCAATGGGATGAAGATCCAGTCTCACAGCTGACCCTTCTTTGAGTAGGAAGCTGGGCAAGAAATTTTCTGAGGTTCTTTCCAACCTGAATTTATCCCATGATCTTATTGTGCGAAACATATCCTCAACAGTGGAAGTGAAAGTGCATTCTTAATTTAAAGATATTCTAAATTCTGCAATATGATTCAAATTATGTCTCACTGGAAGAAACAGAAATAATAGCATCTCTTCTTCCTATATGGATTTAATTGTAAAGAAAAAAGTAATTTGTGTCATTGATACCAGGAGTGGTGCTTCCAACAGCAGTCAGAAAGCCTCAGGTGTATAATTCTAGAAAATCTTATAGCAGTGTGATAAATGAGTTACTGAAACTCGATCTTCTGGCCCATTCTGAACCTTGTGCTCCCACCTCTGCCTACCTGGAGTAACAGCTCACACCACCCAGCAGAGCCACTTGAAGCATCACAAAGCCCTATGCCCTGTGCATGTAGCCAAATATGGTGGTCTCAGATGAAATATGTTGAATTTGCTGAACAAACTTGAATTGAAAAACACATGGGCAGTAGGGGCCTGGCTGCATCTTTTCAATGAGCAGTCAGGGCTGGGCAAGGCAATAGGATACAAACACATAACAAGACAGTATTGGTGTCTTACCTATGTAATTTGGGGCAGACACACTTTGTCCTCTCCATAAGTTTTTAAAAAAATACCTATTATAAAGGGTGTCACATTTTAAATAGGTGTATTCATTAATATTCAACACATACAAGGACCACTTAAAAGTTCCATATCTGCAAAATTATGTTTCCTGCTTCTTAGTGGAAATTTACATGTTATATTTGTCCAGATGCAGCACATTATTTGACTCTGAAAAATTTGATCCTGTTGTGACCGTCTTCCCAAAATTATATGCCCCAGCAGCATGGCACATTTGATTGATGCAGTGTTTGCTGGATAACGTGCTATGAGCTGTGGCACAAGAGTTTAGAGCAAACACTCTTGGTTGCTTACACTGTTGGTTGGCGACTTCTGAACTGACTCAAATCCAACCACACAACTTTGATTTCACTTTGCTGAAATGTTAAATTATCATCCTTTCCACTGGCACTGTTTAGTCTGATGCTGCTGGGTAATCATCCTACAGCACACTCAAACAGAGAACATGGGCTACCACTGTGACAACCTTGAGGTTTTACCACTTCACAGAAGCCAGTAGCCCTATCAGGTACTAATATCACCAAAGACTTCGTGCACACAGTTGAGAAACAGTGGTTTCATTAGTTATCACTGGTCAGCTGAATTGTGGAGACTGTCCAGAGGATTGCTTATCTCCAGATATGTGGAAATATAATGTAACTTTAATGCTCTTTATCTAAGTTTAAGATAATAGACTTGACCTCATTATCAGGTCAAGAACACGTTCTCTGAGGGTTGTAGAGATCAACATCAGCCCTACACCTACACTTCAGTGGGTTTAATTGTCACATCTCTGTTACATGTTTGAGCCCTGTATATGCTTGATTTAAGCTGATTGGCTCAATTGCCTGAGATCCCTGTGCATTGCAGGGATCTATATCTGCAGCATATCTGTGCAAAAACACAAATACCAGCTTTGAATTTATAGGAACAGGAAAGGAACCTGCAAACATAAAGATATTTGAAGAAAAACCTGGATATTCCAATAAAATCACATTGTGCGACTGTTTAAGGCTAATGATGCTCTACAGTCAAGAATCAGCAAAAAGTGCAACAACAATTAGAGGCACCAAGCTTTTTGTTCCCCTGAGCATCAGAAAACCCATCAGATACGCAGCAACAGTTATGTAATAGGAAGCAATAATTTCCGGCAATTTCCACATCACCGTATTATATAATGAACACACTGATGTGGAGCAGACCAACGACCAAGCCACAGGAGCATGGAACACTGACAAGCAGATTTATAACTCTTAAAAAAGAAAAAATTAAAAGCAGAAGAAAGAAAAAGAGGTGTCAGCTCAAATACCATGCTTTTTCAACTAGAAATCTTCCAGGAACCCTACAAAAATTGTGTAACGTAATTCCACACAGCCCCAAGGATGGGACTCTGAATGGGTACAAGAACCTCTATTTTGTATCTGTGTAAAGTGTGAGAAGGATGAGAAGTTGTAAGGTAATAGAATGAGACTGTAGGAATTTAGATTCCCGTGTTAATCTCAAGAAATACACAAGATGAAATCAGGAAAGCTACTTTGGGTCAAAACTAAAAGGTATTTTTAAAAATTTGATTACCCAGAAAAAACTTTAAATATTCTACAGCTGGAGATTATTGGTTTTATGGGAAGTTAGTGTGAAATTTTTCAGGAATCTTTGAAGAAAAAAAAACAACTGGTACCTCTTGAATCTGGCACAGGTGATTAGCCCTGGAGACTATAAATGTGCTTCATGTTATACATATATCAATGTGTAAGCTTGGGCTTAGAGCTTTGAAAACTAGAGTTGTTAATATTGTCTTCTCATGTATTTTCATATTTAGGAGCTTTTTGGAGAAAAGACAGTCAGTAACTTACATTTTGTTGGCTGACAGAGTCTCTTGGGTGGCACTCCTGGAACAGCAAAGGAGTCCATGAAGGTTGGACACTCTTCAAGTAGGAAGTTTTAAAGGAGCAGGAGTAGGCTGTCCCCCTGTGCCGAAAGATGAGCCAGTGCAGAAGACTGGTCTGACTAAACAGAGTTTAGTCTGGAAATTAGGAAAACAGGAGAGTTTATGATGTTTGAAAGATGGGGCAGGCAGCTCAGGAGAACTACAAGGATGTCACGAAGCTATGCAGGGAGAAAATTAGAAGGGCCAAAGCCCTTACAAGACAATAAAAAATGTTTATATAAATACATTAGAAGAGGAGGGTGAAGGAGAACCTCCATCCTTTATTGGATGAGGGAGGAAACATAGTGACAAAGGATAAGGATAAGGTAATTTAGGCCTTGTTTACCTCAGTCTTCAAGAGTAAAACCAGTTGTTCTCAGGGTACCTGTCCCCCTGAGCTGGAAGACAGGGATAGGGAGAAGAATGAAGCCCCCATAATCCGAGGGAAATGGTCAGTGACCTGCTACAGCACTTCGACACACACAGGTCTATGGGGTCAGATGGGATCCACCCAAGAGTACTGAGGGAGTTGGTGGAATAGCTGACAAAGCCACTCTCCATTTACCAGCAGTCCTGGCTCAATGGAGAGGTCCCAGTTTACTGGAGGTCAGCAAATGTGACACGCATCTACAAGAAGTTCTGGAAGG
Organism: Atrichornis clamosus; assembly: GCA_013400975.1. NCBI lineage: Eukaryota > Metazoa > Chordata > Aves > Passeriformes > Menuridae > Atrichornis > Atrichornis clamosus. The sequence goes on from WBMZ01001350.1 coordinate 121,552, forward strand.
AAGATCCAGAGAACTACAGTTCTGTCAGCCTGACCTCAGTGACCGGGAGGGTTATGGAGCAAGTCACCTTGAGTGCCATCATGCAGCACTATCAGGACAACCAGGGGATCAAGCACAGATGGCGTGGTTTTATGAAAGGCAGGTCCAGCTTGACCAACGTATTCTCCTTCAACAACAGGGAGACTGGCTTGGAGGATGAGGGAAAGACAGGATGTGCCTACCTGGACTCTGGTAAAGCTTTTGACATCATTTTCCACAGTATTCTACTGGAGAACCTGGCTTCCCATGCACTTAGACAAGTGCACTCTTCATTGTGTAAAATCTGGATGGTCAGGCCCAGGGAGTGGTGGTGAGTGTTGCTACATCCAGGTGGTGGTCAGCCACCAGTGGTGTTCCCCAGGACTCAATACTGGGGCCAGTTCTATTTAACATATTTATCAATGATCTGGATTAGGGGATCAAGGGCACCCTCAGTCAGTTTGCAGATGACACTAAGTTTGGGTGGGGGTGTTGGTCAGCTGGAGGGTAGGAAGGCTCTGCACAGGAATCTGGACAGGCTGGATCAATGGGCCAAGGACAATTGCAAGTTCAATAAGGCCAAGAGCCATGTCCTGCCCCTGGGCCACAACAACCCCCTGCAGTTCTCCAGGCTAGGGCAGAGTGGCTGGAAAGCTTTTCAGCAGAAAAGTCCCTGAGGATGCTGATCAACAGTGGCTGAACATGAGCCAGTGTGTGCCCAGGTGGCCAAGAAAGCCAATGGCATCCTGGCTTGTATCGGTAATAGTGTGACCAGCAGGACCAGGGCAGTGATTGTCCCCTTGTACTCAGCACTGGTGAGGTTGCGCTTTGAATCCTATGTCCAGTTTTGGGCTCCTCCCTGCAAGAAAGACATTGAGGGGCTGGAGTGTGTCCAGAGAAGGGCAACAGAGCTGGGGAAGGGTTTGGAACATAAGTCTGATGAAGAGCAGCTGAGGGAGCTGGGAGTGTTTAACTTGGAGACAAGGGTCTCAGGGGGACCTTATTGCTCTCTACAATACTTGAAAGAAGGTTGTGGTGAGGTGGGGGATCTTTTTCCAGGTAACAAGCCTCAGGTTGTGGAAACGTCCTCAAGTTATGCCAGGATGGTTTAGATGGGATATTAGGAAAAATTTATTCATGGAAGGCGTTATCAATCATTGAAACAGGGTGCTTAAGGCAGTGGTGGAGTCACCATCCCTGGAGATATTTAAAAGGTGAGTAGATGTGGGACATGGTTTAGTGATGGACTTGGCAGTGCTGGACTAACTGTTGGACTAGTGATCTTAAAGGTATTTTCCACTCTAAACAATTGTATATTCATTCTACGCCTAAAACAAACTAACAAAGTAATAGCAAAGCTATAAATAATTACTAGTAATATAATAATAAAAGGCAATATTAAAAAGCAATCTTTAGAGGGACAAACTCAACTTAGTTATGCTTATGCTCCAGCTCAGGACATCACAACTTTCCTAAGATGAAAGAAGGCCTGATTCAAAGCAGGGTTAAGGTTCATATATGTCCCTTTAACTTCCTGGGACAGGAACAATTCCCAGGACATACCATAGGAAGCCACAATCTTTGTAACCTCAGCCCTGCATAAACTAGAGTTTACTGTGACTGATAAACACAAGGAAGGGTCATGGTACTTCTTCTAGGAAAATTAATGGAAACTTTGCACAAACATCAAAGACACCACCTGTGACCCAAGTCAAAAAATTTCATTACCCCTGTGGGGGTTCTTTTTCCAGCAGTGAAATCTACAGTCATGTCATGATGAACAGAAATATCAGTATATCAGTATCTATTCAGAAATGGCAACATTGGGTTTTACATGTGACAGAATGAATGCAGTAAGTCTTTGATTCTGGCAGGCAGTTTCTTTCCAAAGTCCCAAAGGTTATGTAGACTAGGAGACAACTGTTTTTACATTCAGTCTGCAGAGTCAGGACTCCAGGGAATTTTTTTTTGTTTTACTTTAAGGTCTTTGGAACACTAAATTTTACAGACACAAAATCACATCTGCTTCCACACTTCTAAGACATTTACAGGTGATCTGACCTCTTTTCAGCCTCATTAGACTCACCAAAGAATTTCAAGCAAACAATTAGACCTCTCTGAATGAGAAAAGCATCCAGATTGAGAAAGTAGGGTGCACTCTTAATTGGCACGTCCATGCACCACTGAGTATTGCTTGGCTCGTTGCTGCTGTGTGATTTAACACAGTAGCCTGTGCTTCCCCCTGGGTCTGACAGTAACGTGACAAGGGATTTTAAAATGTTTGCATCTGGGAAGCATAATAAAGTACAAATACTGGGGAGAAACTGAGGGAGCAGCTGTAGATTTATAGTAGGTTTTGTATAAACAGTGCCAAATTACAGCTCTACCAAAGTCTGAAGTTGGGGAGAAAGTGTGGTAAAAGAGGATTTGGATAAAAATTCATGGCTAAAAAGTAGCAGAACCTATGGATGCTTGGACTCACTGAAAATCATAAATCATAGAATGGTTTGGGTTGGAAGGACCTTTAAAGGTCATTTAGTTCTACTTCCCTGCAGTGGACAAGGACACCTTACACTAGATTAGGTTGGTCAAAGCCCTGCCCAACCAGACCTTAAATACTTCCAGGGAAATTAAACCTAAGAAGTGTCTCAAGTAGGGAACTTAAAATGGAGGAATAAAAAACCTGAGATTCCTTGAAAACAAACACAGATAGTTCATTGCTTGGAACTTGACACAGCCACAAGAATTTGCACAAAGACATGAAATCCAGGATTCAGTAAGTGTTCTCAATTTAAGTCAGCAGTGTTTCTACAGTCATATTTCACTCCCATGTCATACACAGCTCAGGAGGCAATAACAACGGCAGCACTGTGCCAGTTCTTGATTTCTTCTGTTCTGCATTTCTTCTGATCTCCAAAACATTCAACACATTCCTGCAAGGAACAAGAAAGAGCTTAGAGAAGTGACACCTGAGTGGCCAAGAAGCACTATGTGAAAGTCTTGGCAGTGCCTCTCCTCTCAGTGTGAATATTGACCACATTGACCAAGGGAAGAATTTGCTCAAGTTATTTCAATTCTCCAAATTTTCTCCTTCTCCTGGGGAGAATTTTTCTTCAGTTCATTAAGCAGACTTTGGTGGCAGTGCTTGAACAAAATGCTTAATGTGCCAGAGTACTAAATTATCTTTCTACAGGCATAATTGTGGATTTACGAGATTCTTTACAGTGGGCTCACCCTTTAGAAGTGATCCAGAGGAAAAAGATTAGAATTTACTTTGTGTGAACTAAAGGTATGAGGAATATCCTGGGAAAGTCTAGTTACACACATGTACAACTTTAATCCTGAATGTTTTGAGATCTCTCTAGAAAATGAAGCAAGCTCAGCTATTAAAGGATCAAATGTGCCTTTAACTTTTCCCCCTAAGTAGCTAATGAAAAATGTCAATTACCCACAAAACTGGTCCAGCAAAACTGCACCAGTGCTGCCCCCAGCAACACCACAGTGGCTGAAGGAGGAGTTCACTTTCCACAATCAGGACACGTCAGGGTCTCTGCTGAAAGCACAAGCAATGCTGCTAATGTAGCTCCACAGCAGTGCTCTACCCTAGGGTGAAAACAACTGTGATCACTGAAACATGAGCAAACACAGCTATCTCATTCCACTTTCTCTTTCCACTTTCCAACAGAAAATTTGACCACTGCCTAAAAGGTGTTGGTGCAGGCTTGAAATAAGAGCTATACATCCAATTCTAATCCTTTGCGTCAGCTTGCTCAGGAGTCACCCGTGAGATGTCAGGGACGTCCCTGCACTTATGGACATAAACATCAACCAGGACAAGTTCTGCAGGAGGAATCCAGTGTTGCAAAAAAAAGAACAAAAACCTGAGCAATTTGGGGTCATTGTAACAAAGATCTGGAATGCCCTGGAGTGCACGTCCCCACATATCTCAAAATTTCCTTCAACTCCCATCAGCACAAAGAAAGTTAACAGTAAAGTTCTGGGCAGTCCACACCCAGCACTCAGTTTCATCGACTTCTAGCCTGGAGCAGTAAGAGGAGAGAAAGAGCTTTCTCTGTTTCACATGGATATGGATATGGATATGTGAAACATTTAGTCTGAGACATGATCTTGTGTCCCATCTTGGACAGCAGAAGCTGTAGTCTGAGAAGAAGGCAGGAGAGCCCAGCTGGTCCATGGATGTGGACTAAGATGCTGCCTGAGGAATGTGTGGCCCTCTGCTTCCTCACAGCAACTGTGTCGCAAATCAAGCCCTGGCCTCTCTCCCTAGAGCATCACAACTCATTCTTGAGTCAACCCTGCATTTTTACTGATATTATTTCTAATTCTTCAGGGGATTTGGAGCAGAGTTAATCATGTGTTTTATTTTCTTTTTTAAAAAGAGAAATATTCAAATATCACTGAAATCAAAATGAGTTTTTAGCCCGACGGAATCTGGACAGCGAGAAACAGAGAAAAGCTTTATTTCAGAGGAGACCCAGCAGATACTCACTGACAGTGATCAATGGGTCTCAAAGCAGAAGAGGGAAGACTGTGAACACTATCTCATTTGGCATGCAGACAGAATCTCCAGGTCCCTGCACATCCTGGGACGTGGCAGAGTGCTCAGTGGCAGAGTGATGAGTAAAGGTCGCCCTGGTGACCCCAGTCTGGATAATGTCCCCATATGGTGCACTGACACACAGACCTGTACAATGAGCTGTCAGAGCAGAAAAGACTGGACACTTCTTCACATTCAAATTACACTGTCGAAAACTTAAGACAGAAACATGTATTTTCAGTCTTAAATCACACTGCTCAGCACAGACTGAAAAAATGTTGGTGCTTGGAAGGCTTTTCAGAGTCTTTTTTCAGTAAGATAACAAGTCTGCACCAATTCCCCCATTAAAAAAAATCATAGCTGATACAGCAAGATTTATTGGATGAGATTACACAGAAGCATAATGTCATTTATAAAGATTATTCTTAATAACTATGGAGTTACTTCAAGGATGAGATCCTTAATAAAGGTTGCTGAAATCATCCTGGAAAAGTCAATAACAATACAAATATCAACTTTTCAGTCATGTAGCATAACCAACAGGACACTGCAGACATTAAAAGTGTTCTCCTTGGCTGCTGGAGAAGGCTCCAATGATTCCCTCAGCAGAATCGTTTGTGATCTTTCAATCTGGTAGGCCAGGCCTGAAAGAGAGCCTGCAGATTCTGCAGACTGTGCAGCCAGTCTGAGCACTAGAGAGCAAGGCTTTGTGCTCTAGACTTTGCATCCCCATCCACTACCTTACACCACAGAGCAAACAAATCTCACAGAGCGCAGCCTTGGCAAACCAGACCTACTCTTAGTCCCATCACTACAGAATCCCAGAATGGGTAAGGGAATAGAAGGGACCACAGTGGGTCATCTGGTCCAACCTCCCTGCTCAGGCAGGGTCATCCCAGAGCACGTGGCACAGAATTCTGTCCAGAAGGTTCTGGAATATCTCCAGTGAGGAAGACTGCACACCTTCCCTAGACAACCTGTTCCAATGCTCATTCACCCACACAGTAGAGAAGTTCTTCCTGATGCTCAGGTGGAGCTTCCTGGGCATCAGTTTCTGCCCAGTACCTCTTGTCCTATTGCTCAGCACCACCGAGCAGAGCCTGGTCCACCCTCTGACACCTCCCTGCAGACACTGCCAGGCATGGATGAGGGCCCCTCTCAGTCATCTCTGCTTGAGGCTGAACAGGCCCCGCTCCCTCAGCCTTTCCTCATAAGAGAGATGCTCCAGTCCCTTCATCATCTTTGTTGCCCTCCACTGGTCCCACTCCAGGAGCTCCATGTCTGCCTTGTACTGAGGATCCCAGAATTGAACACAACACTCCAGATACACCTCACTAGGGCTGAGTAAAAGGGCAGGATCGCCTCACTCAACCTGCTGGCAGTGCTCTTCTTAATGCACGTCAGGATACCTCTGATCTTGGCCACACGGGCACTGCTGGCTCATGGACAGCTTCCTTCCGACCAGGACCTCCAGGTCCTTCTCTGCAGAGCTGCTTCCCAGCAGGTCAGTCCCCAGCCTGTGCTGGTACCAGAGGTTGTTCCTTTTCAGGTGCAGAACCCTACATTTGCCTTTGCTGAATTTCAGTTTGTTCTTCTCTGCCCACTACACTCTTCCTCTAGCCCCCATGCCATTTCCACCACCCCATTACCTGAGGGTCCTTGATACCTGTGAAACACTTCTGCAGAGGGAAAATTGGACATGTGCATAAGTGCCCTCTGCCCTATGTCCTTTTTACTGTTACTAGTCATTGTCACAGAGAACCGTGGCTGAGACCAGGTGCTGAAGGAAGTATTGGCCTGAGAGCCACGTAGATGCTTGTCATAGACCTGCACATCAACTTGGCTAAACATGGGGAGCAGAATGTGACCATTGGATGACATTGTCCCTTTTTCCAACACTCCAGCCTCAGAGACAGTCCTTGCTGCATCACTTCACAACAGGCTCTGTGGTGACTCACATTCCTGTTCATATAATCTCCTGTCCTAGAAGGTATGTGTATAGTGGAGGGAGCTTTGGAATTTCACAGTGAGACAGAGCTGACAGGGAGAGAGAGGAGCAATGGGGGATTCAGGGAACTTGAAAAACCCAGACTCTTCCCTCTGGATGTATCAAAAGGATTATGAAAACCCTTTGGGTCAGCAGGACCTGAAGATATACCTAGTGCCCATTTCTTCTGGGGAACCTAGACCCACCTTGAAGTCCTACTGGCAGACACAGGCATGGCAGAAGCAGTGTCTCTGCCTCCCACAGGCTGTAGCAGAGCTGCACTCCTGGTGGCACCAGCCAGGACATTTCTGCTGGGAGAGGAACTCATAGTACGTGGCACCCAGGAGAGGCTAAGGATGAGGAGCAGCTACCTCCCCTACACAAGTATCTAAAACATCCTCTAAAATGTGACTAATCTGTGCCAAATCCATCTGCCAGCACATGAGGGAGAACATGGAACCTTTTGTGCCTTTCTAAACCACTGGCAAAGGCTCTCTGTGAAACAACAACAGCACTCTCCTCAGAAGAGCAGGCTGGAGCCACTTGCCCTACATGTTCACACTTCATCATGATTAACTCCTCCGTCACAGAGAAGGACACAAGCATCCATCTCTGCTGGCCAACTGGAATCAGTGGCCAGCACACCCCGTGCCATTTATCACCAGCTTTTACGTGGGAGAGGATGACAGCAGGTGCCATTTGTGTCAACGTCACTACGTGAGTCGACTGATTAATTAAAGCCACGCGGCCCCCAGGATGCCGGGAGAGCCAGGAGTAGCAGGAGAGATCATTTGTTAGCTCTCCCTTAGACCTCGCTGTCTCCTTCAAAGGCCCTTTGAGTAGGTGAACAAAAATCCCACAGCACCTTCAGGCATGGAGATGGGAAAAGTGACGTTCCCTGGGAATGGCTCTTGGAGGTCCCTGTTGGTGGAGGTCCATATTCCAGGAGAGGATATGAGGGCTCTATGGACTCACTCCATCTCCTGCAACCTTGTTTTTAAACATGTTGCTTTAAAAGATGTGACAAAAAGGAAGAAAATTGCCAGCAAACATTGAGATAGTTAAACAATTGTCCCACATCCTGTAAATGAGGAATCTCTGTTATTCATGGACCAGAGCTGATGGGTGCAATACCATTTATTTTTGTTCTCACATTACAATGCATCCATCCAGTTTCACCAGCCCTCACACAACCCTCAGTTCAACCAATTCCAGTAAGTCTGGACAGATACTGATGTGAGACCAACACTCGTCCCCGTCATGAAAGTTCCCAGGCTCTTACAGAAGGGTTCAATGACAGATCCCACAGCTCTCCTTGCCCATTTTCAGCTAGGCTGAGTTTTGTAACTTCATGAACCTCAGTGACATGATATGCTATTTAAGGGTTGCCCAAGAGAAGTTCGGGTATGAGGCAGGTCTGACTCACAGGGCACACATTGACCTGGAGCAGCCATTTGGGATTGCCATCCATCCCTGTTACAGAGATGCCAACTACTTCCTACAGCACTGCCATTGCTCATTCACCCAGAGTCAGATGATTTTCCCCACTGCTCTGGGATGAAAAACTCTTCCTGATGCTGACCCATACTTTGAGACTGGGAAGTAGAAGACACATTTCACTGTGGAGAGACATCAGCCAGGACCCCACTACAATTCAACACTTGCTTACATCCCACTGGAGCAAAGGATGTTGGTTTCTCTATTATGTACTGCAATCAAAATAAAAAAAAATTCATGAACTTTTAGCACCCTAGAAGTATAGCCTATTTCCCAGACTCAAAATAGCCAGTTAGCACAGTTTAAAGGTGGCTTGCACTCAGCCTGCCAAGTAATGTTACTTCAGTGAACAGGACTGCAGCTCTCACTCCCCAACAGTCGTGCACACCCTCTGCCCTAGTCTTACATCAGACAAAGCTAGAAGAAGACCAAAGAAAAAGATTTAATGTGATTTTACTGAAGATTAAAAGTGGATGTTTCATTGTATTGTTGAAGAGGAAAATACAGCTTTTCATATTATCAAATATGCATGCTGGTCCCTGATCAGTTTTCTAGGGCATCGCAGCCAAGAGCTCAGGGAAGAGTTTGTAAAGGAGCAGCCAAGTGGGTAAATTCCCTTTGCTCTGCAGCAGCAGTGCCAGGGACACCATGGTCAGGGTCAGGCTAAAAGGCCAACATCTGAGTTCACTGGAGAGCATCTATCTGGACATATTCCCCTATACCTGCATCTCTCAACCCTCTGAGTTTAAATGATAAGATGGCTCCCAGCTTGGTTACCCTGAAGGGAAGGCACAGTATGGGGTTAATTCAGAACAATCAGCAGAGTTTACCCCTCAATCAGAATGTGCATGAGCGATGTTCCCAGAAGTCCTGTGCTGCCTCATGTGCCAGATGTGACACACTGATCGTTAGCCCCAGCTCCATTAGGAACCCCATCATTTCTAGGAGCAAGTATCAGGGAGTTCACCCCAGAGAACCCTGTCCCACCTGTTGGCTTTTTGTCTGACTGAGAAGACAAGGGTCAAGCAGCCACAGAAGATGAAATACTACAGGTGCAGGTCAGGGGAGTCTCCATAACTCACATCCAAACCCAAAAGTTTAACAATCTGCATATCCAGTTGGGCACTATAATTGAAACTGGAGAAAAAAGTCGTTTAGCAACATAAAAGCAGAGCAGCATGACAGATGACTTGCTGCACCTCCTCCACTGTCCCCTCGTGCCCCGGAGCAGTGGAGAGGTCCCTTTACACCTGGGGAGAAAGCAAAGCCCTTTGGCCACTGTAGGCATCGGCAGCCTTCTACATGGGCTGAGAGAGGGACTGACCAAACAGAGCACAGGTGGAATTTGGACAGTCTGGACAGGGCAGTCAAGCACACTCCAATGCAGAAAGCTAAGCTCTCCTCTCCTCTTCATCACACTCCTCCTGTCTACAGGACAGACCCTCTCCAATGTCTTCTTCTCAGCCCCAACATGGGGTGAGCACCTTCCTCTTCCCGCTGCCTTGCAAAGCCCAAGCCATCATGCATCCACCCACTGTCTCCTTGGGAGCACGTGAAACCAGCTCTGACTGCTCATTCCCATCCCACAGCCTTTGCTGCCATCTACAGCCCCACGACTCCCCACAGGGGCAGAATGGGGACTGGCATGGGTTGCCCATCCCAGAGGAACCCACCTGAGAGGGGATGCTGGCTTCTGCCTGTGCTCGTGCAGAGCTCCCCACGGGCAGCTGAATAATGCATGGGCAGTAATTTCATTCAGGCAATTCACCCTTTTTTTCCTGCAGGTTTAATCATTAGGAGATAAATTGCCCTCATCCCTGGCTTCCCGGATGAGGAATCGTTAGGGGCCAGACCTGCAATTTATTATATTTTGGCAGAGAGAAGGTTTAAACACTCTGGGGTGGGGTGAGGAAGGAATGAGCCTTCACAAAGACCGTGAACTAATACCGCCAAATACTCACCTCTAATCCCATGTGTTCATAGGCAGAGTGATTACTTTCATTTGAGGAACAGAAAGAAAGTGAGGCAGTGGGAACTTGCATGAGACCCTGTACAGTCAAGACCAGGCATCCCCTACGGATTGGAACACTCCAAGTTCCTTCAGGCTGCCAATGGGAACATTCCCACATCATCCTCCATTCTCTCGGTACTCAGAAGCATCTTTCACAGTACCACCCCAATATAAAAGTAACAAACATTAATTCCTACAGAAAGGGCTTTCTCAATAAGTTTCCACATGTTCCAGGGTATCAGCAAATATTTTCCTACCTGGATACGAAAGACAGGAGTCTCTTTAGAGGATTCCACAGGATTAAACTGGAGGCTGGACTTCAGCTCTGCAGTAACAGTACCCAAGCAGAGAAGAGCCTGGTACTGCTGTACTGGGAGATATGTGCTCCCATCTCTGTTTATATGCACAGCTATAAATGGCAAACTTAGAAAATCAAATGTAAGGTAGGGTTAAATGTAACCTTACTTTACTAAGTGATTCCATTTAAAATCATATGCATGCACTTCAATAGTAGAGAGTATAATGTATCAGGGTAAGATTAGCAAAGCTACTGCTATGTTCAGACAGTAAATAAGAGGTCAGAGAAATTTCTGTTTTCAGTGAAAACCATCCCATCTCTTTTTAATATTTTTTTAATTTCCCCTTTCCCTTTCCTTTTCTTTACCCTTTCCTTGTCCCCTTGCTTTTCCCAAGTTTCCCCTTTCCTCTCCCCTTCCCTTTTTCTGGATAATCACTGCCTATTTATTGCAGTGGCATCAAGAAAAATAACTTGGGCATCAAGACAAATTTGGGGTGAAAAGAAAATATATCTCTACATCTCTATGCCAAGATTCCCAGGAAATCCTACAGCATCCAAACACAGATCAAGATGATCACGTTTCAGCCACTGGATCCCATCACAGAACTACACCATCCTGACAATAAATTAAAAAATGAAAACCACAGTTAGTCATAGGGACAGAAAATCTCTTCACAAGAAAGTCCTTGCCCACTCAAAGGGGCTTTATATCCCAACCTCATGAACAGTCTTTTCAGTGATTGCACCATAGAGATTTTGGAAAACTTTTCCTGAAGCACTGCAAAGATGCCAAGGAAATACATTTAGCAAGCAGATTAGACAAAGAGACCTGAGGAAACCACATCCACCAGGTACACACAACCACAGTTAACCCCAAGTGACGCTGAAGAAGTGTAAGACCAAACAGGTGAGTGTGTGTTATGAGGGAGGAGGTCACATCATTGATACCTACAGCATGACATGAACCCAAACCAGACCCATTGCCCCAGATGCCCACGGTCTTCAGACCTTTATCACACTGACAGAACTTTCAATAAGCAGCTTTATCCCCATATCCCTCTTGAAGTAGAGGCAGTTTTTGTGCCTGTTTCAGAGATGAAGAGTCTGATACACCAAGACAGAGGTCATCAGTTCTCAATCCCTCTATCTTTTAAACTACAAATCCAAAATTAAAATAAAAAGCTCAAATCCTTTAATTTTTTCCTGGATATTAGAGCTCTGAGATTTTTTTGTCATTGCATATTTGGGTGTCTTATAAGCATCACTGGAACCAAGAAACAGTCTAAGTCTGGGCCTTGAGTGAAGATGTCCCAGGGACACAAAAATGCATGTTAAAAAATCTAAGTATATTCTTATTTAAGAAAGCATTTGAACATAGGCACCAATTCTGAATGACTGCAATGCCCAACAGTGCTACCTTCTGCTCAAAATCCATATTCATGGTTAGCAACCTTACATTCATACTGGCAAATAATGAACCCTCAGGGAAGAGGTTTGAGCCCTCACCATGGAGGTGCTCATGGTTTGACCACCCTGACGTGGTTTGAGCTCTGCCAAGCATCTTCCCCACAGATGACATTTGGGCATATGCAGGGAACAGTATTTTTCAGGTCTGTTTGCATATGCTCTCTCTGCTTAGTAGAAGACAAGAAAGTGTTTAGTCATGACGTTTTGGACTTGGCCTGGATGATTAGTGCAGAAGCACTGACTGTCTCCTGACCTGGCTTAATTAGAGTCACCTAGCACCCAGTATTTATCTCACTGCCTACCTGCACACTCTCCCTCTTTTCCAATGAATACTTTATACAGACACTGCTGACACCCAATGGTAAGAGCACAAATCCAGGTGTGTTTTTTTTAAACACAGCAGGAGAGAATTAGGAATAGATTACAAAAGCAACACCCCACAGCACCCACCCGTCCAATTGAAAAAAATGAAAAATTGCTCAGTATATATTTTAGAAATGCTATTTCTGGGACTCAGGATTTTCTGAGTAGGTTCACAATGACCACATAGGTTCTTCAAGGTCTCATGTAAGCTATAGGTGATAGGTCAGGTGTCAGACCATATGAATTACCTCTGACTTTCACTCATTACAGTGAAATAAAGACTTCAGGGTCAGTGAAGAAGATGAGGAGGCCTCATTGGCCTCTTTGGTCCTATGAATATTGGCATTTGACACTTGACTATTCTGTACAGAAGATGCAAATATAAAAGAAGAAAGCTTTAGGGATATCAGAATAAATTTTTACTGCACACAATGAAAACCTACGGCATAAACCCCCTGGATTTCTTAGATCACCAATTAGCATGATCATAATTTTTGCTCAAGTAATCATTTCTCTTTACTGGAGGAACAAAATAAGCATATTTTTAACTAAAGAGTGAAAAAAATCTCTCTCTTTCATTCTTATTTTCTACCAGCTTAAATATAAAGTGACAGAATTAAGACTTCAAGTCTTGGATTATCAACAATGCTTGGTATTTATAGAACCATAAATACCTTTAATTCACTAGTAAGGCTCTGTGTAAAATACTGTGATAAATCCTTTGCTGATGTAAATTTTCATCACTTCATTAATTCCATGTTAAGAAAGGATTGGATGATTTTTCACTAAATAGAATGACTGGCCATAGCTGCTGGAAAGCTGGTAAGTCAATTGTAGGAAATTTGTCATGCCACATAATAAGACTGGAAAAGTTAGGAAGACAGAGAAAACCTTTCTGCACCTGTAGTAACACTCTGGTCTGTTCTGCAATTTAATTAATTTTTAATAGCAGAGAATCTCCTTTTTTACAACCTCTGGGAATCAGAGAAAAAAAATTATTTCAAGCATCAGATCTGAGACTTAAAGAAATAAAGCCCCAATATTTAAGTGTGTGTAGAGGGAAATCTTTCAGTCAGGCAAGAAAAATGTTTATGTAACATTAAGTAATTCTACTTATATTTTCCAACTCATATAAGGGCAAATAAAAGCATATGGTGCTTTGGCTCTGTAGAAACATTCTCTCCAAAGTATAAGAGAAGAAGTTGCTATTGGAAAAGCTATTTAAGATATCCCCTTCAGCATTTTGCAGTCATTCTGCACAGAAGCCTAACAGCTGCAGGTGGCAGGGCCAAATATCTCAGACAAATATTTTAACTTGGGTATTAACAGGTGTTTGAATTTGTCCTATATGTTGCTGCGGAGATCAAGTCAGACCTCCTGTTTGTGTGCAATAGTCTGCATAAAACACAATAAAGACAGGGAAATTTCATTACTGCTCTAGTATCTAGAAATCTTCATAATAAACCAGAAAACCACCAGGCCAGTTTCCATTACATGGAAAGACCAGGGGGAAAAAAAAAAAAAAATAAAAATAAATAAAAAAAAAAAGA